>QYAH01000088.1:0-129951 GCA_003988945.1 Chaetoscypha palmicola | reverse complement strand
CCCCCCCCCTTTCTTTTGCACTTGTCAAATAGTTTGCTTATAATAAAGCCACAGCCGCTCTAACAGTTCGCTACCTTTCCAAATCCTGGCCTATAACGACACCCAACTACTCCCGCCTTATAGTCTGCACTGGCGAACGCATGGAATGTCTCATACATAAAATCTACCGCCCAGCTGGCATAGCGACTACAGATTTCGAGCCTGTTCATAGCAAAGGATTAAGTAATGAGTTCTTCTGCTATGCAAATTTCGAGTGTGAGAGGTGGCAATGGAGGAAAGCTGTGGAACCGGCAAAGGATGACGGGTTGTGATTATCGTTTTATCATTTGAGTGTGATAAGTGAGACAGCTGATAGCTAGATCTTTCGGCTGTTGGGTATAGGTACAAATCTTTGACATGAAACTGGTAGATGCTGTACTCCAAATCCATAGAATACGCCTAAATATGCAATCCTCCTTATGCTTCCATGAAGATTCCATTCCTGCCTTTCCCTGCTGTTTTTACTCCTGTGAAACCGCACTATGCCAATGACCGAACGACGTAGAATAAGAGAAATGCCTGCTCATTAAGCACTTGAGATTTGGATGCCAGGTGGACGTTGTGGTCATTGAATTTGAACCATTGATTACCAACCCGCGAGTAGGAAACGTAGTGACCTGTTGAGTTAGCCGCCTTAATGAGTGTTAGTCGCAGGAATTGAATCACCTGTTTCGAGGTTCCCAACATGTACAACCACACTTTGCAGATCATATGTGCATGATCTTGCTAGTTCGTAACTGGACTTGGTCTCCTGGTTTTTGGCCCTGTTCGTATACGGAAACATCTCAAGTTTCAGGGGAAATGACACCTTGGTATCGATTTTCGAAGCAACACCGTTGTTCTGCTTAAATCGCTATTTTCACGTTCGGTGAGTAGGAGTACGACAGAAAGTAACAGTGTGAGAAAGCATGCTAATGGAAATCTATGCTAAGATCAAGAAATAGGTCTTTTGTCGGACGACCTCTAATAATATCTTGCCTATATATAACCAGAACATATGGAGATATCACTGACCTTTAGTTGAATGCATAAGACATTCGGTAAGCTCTTGATGCTCAGCTGTTTCTTCGCTTCTTGTGTACTGCACTGATGACAGCTATACTCGCAGCGCTCTGGTCTGCTATATTCTTCATCGAGACATTTTTGTAAACTCAAAGCTGTCGCTTTCAAGCTCTTTTTCTTGGACAGAACATCCAATCCCAAGCTCAAGTCAAGAAATGACTCTATAGAGGTGTTGATATCTCCGCAGCTCTGGCAAGTTATGGTACTCTGTGACTTCCCATAAAACGTTTGGTGAACGATACATTTGCATCCAGGATCATTGTCTGATTTCGACTTCTTCACTGGGCTATCTTCAGGATCCGAGGATCTACTCCCACCATTTATTTCATGAAGTTCTTCTGTGAGGAACTGAAAAAATTCATGAGCGTCCTGCTCCTTGTTGCTGGCTAACTCCTCGTATGCTTTTCTTTTAGACAGCCAAAAGCTTGCCAAAATGTTCGAAGCAGAATACCCGGTCGTTGTTTCTTGAGCATAGAAGTCTTGAAACATATCATCCATAGCACAACTCATACAGTTCTTGTACGAACACTCTCCGCTCTGATGCCCATCTCCGAGGTAGAAATTCCGTAAGAGAGGATTGTGAACAAAGCTTTGAAGGATAACATTCATGTAGCAAGTAGCTCCCATATTATAGATCCCTCTAATTCCGCTGGCACGGCAAGGGGCCTCGACCGTGTTCGTCGCAATAAATCGAGGGTCGTCTTTGACAGGGTCCGTGAAGAGGTCATCGAGCTTTCGTTTCCGGGCTGATCAAGGTACAGACGTCAGCAGAACTCTGAAGTGGCGGGAGATTGAGAGAAGTGTTGCAATTGCAATCTAGCACTTACTCAGACCTTTTCCAGACTTCCGGAGCCTCAAGTCCTCCAATGTAGGATCAAATATGAAGTCATCACACATCTGACAGTACAAGCAGCCATTTCTGGATTCAACATCTAGTAGATTCAGCAATCATTCTTCGCAAACAGAGACAGCTATTACAAAATCGGTGTGAAGTGTCTCTGCCATGTTCAATTCGACCTTGTTCCGTTGTTGTGGCCGAACATTGTAGGCATAGATAATTGGGAGTAAGTGACGTAAATGGGTGGCCTTTCGCAGTCTTGGATGTCTGCGGAACAATTGGGGTATTCTCGAAAATAACTCGCAGACAAGTCTTGTAATTGTAGATACTCTTGTTCATACGCTCAGCTCCACCGCCTGCTAAGAGAAGCTTTATGTGTTCTGTCCCATGCGAGGTTAGCATTGTGCTGGCAAGGCTGACACCCTGACTTCGCGAGCTCACCACATCCAAATAGGGGAACACCAGGTTGAGGATCTTTGATTTTGAAAGTTTTCGGAGAGGCTGGCGTAGCTGGCGTTGTTGGTCTAGAGGACGGCATATTGCTCATCCTGAAGCCACAAATTGCTTGTTGCACCCCTTCTCCCACTCAACTTACGAGTAATAGAAGGCGTGAGCGTCAAGACAAGCTCCCGAAGGTCATCGGGATCAAGTCGGTTAAGCCCCGACCACAAATTCTGCCATTTTCACCGCCCACGAAAGACGACATCGTCTTGCCGAGGCTTACGGAGCATGGAGTATGAACGGAGTACGGAGCGGCCTCTAAATATTTGTCCGATGACTCGTATCTCGTCGGGCTCAACAAATTCGAATATGAGTCTGCAACATACTTTCTATAGCAAGCTTTCAATATGGCGAGCCAGCTTGTCCCATTGCGAGAAGTGGAAAGGTTGAGTGCGAACGTTATCAGAATATTAGGTGGAAATCCTGGAAAGGTAAGTCGAATCAATACCCCAACAAGACCTCGGCTGACATCTCAAAGTTCACTCTACAAGGTATAACAGACCTACATCGATGGCCCTCACTCATGCGTTCTGACTTGGTATCTTTGTAGGGACCAACACCTACCTTGTAGGCACCGGCAAAACACGTCTTCTCATCGATACCGGAGAAGGGAAGCCCGCATGGATAGCATCGCTAAAAGAGACTTTGCAGAAAGAAAACGCCACCGTTGGTGAAGCAGTCATTACCCATTGGCATCATGATCATGTCGGGGGCATCAAACAATTGTTAGAGTTCTCGCCGAACACTGTTATTTACAAAAACCAAAACCAACCTCAAGAGGGCCAGCAAGATATAGCGGACGGCCAAGAGTTCCACGTTGAGGGAGCCACCCTACGTTCTGTTTACTCTCCTGGCCATACCGAAGACCACATGTCTCTTGTGCTCGCCGAAGAAGATGCTATGTTTACGGGAGATAACGTGTTGGGTCATGGTACAGCTGTGTTCCAGGACCTCCACGCCTATATCAAGAGCTTGAACCGAATGAAGGGTGTCTTCAAAGGTAGAGCGTACCCGGGTCATGGACCTGTGATTGAGGATGGGCCTGGCAAAATCGTAGAGTATATCAAGCATCGACAGATGCGTGAAGATCAAGTGATCCAAGTTCTCAAATCGAGCCGGACTTCGGAAGGTACGGCTACAGACTCGGATCACCTCGATGAATGGTCGACTATGGAGATAGTCAAAATCATATACAAAGACGTCCCGCAAAGCCTACATCTACCAGCCAGCGGTGGTATCACCCAAATCCTGCTCAAATTGGAGGAGGAAGACAAAGTCGCCGAGAATCTCAAGACGTCAAGATGGAGGCTCAAGAATCGAGCCGCTTTGTGAGAGGCGTCGAAACTGGGGAGAAAAGTGACTCGTGGCGCACAAGAAGCCAGGATCGCGAATGTCCGTCTATATCATAGGAGATAAGATGCCCATTTCTGCGGTCCATGGACTTTCCAATGTTGAACCTGTGTTGCGGGCAGCAGCAATTTGTGAACTGTCTTCAATAATTTCATCCAGTATCCGGGAACTCTTGATTGCATCTCTCGAGGTCGACTGCCTTAACGAAGCACGGCCGCCCTTCATCTTTCCTACTCCATGACCTTACATGGAAAAGCTCATACGGTTGACGTTGAAAACGGCAAAGCTGAATAGCTGTTCAGCGTCTCTATTTCCTTGGGCAGTATCGACTATTGACATGGGTATCTAGAGACACCAATCTTCAATTTACTCAAGTCCTTTGTACGTTGCTACTATTCTAGTTCATGTGTTAGGCAGGGCAAAATATGATTTGACGTGTACCTGGAACGAGTATTTAAGAAAACTCATTTGTTCCCACCACGAGACGTCGAGGCTTTGTCGTACAATGTTCCTCACTGCGTTCGGTCATGAGTTACTGCACAGCATACAGTACCAGGTTCCCCACTTTCAGTCACATCTACTCCGTATCAAGCGGTGAAGCACAGAAAATGAAACCAATCAGAAGAACATCCCAGCCTTCGCCATACAGTACAATATCTTGGGTCAATCACAACGGCAGCCTCGTTACGAAGTACTTCGTAACATGATGGTGTATGACCCCTGAAGGTCAAGGTATCTGGATATGACGGCGATAAGTAAGCTGACATGGCTTTAAGGAAGACTTCTCCGTTGGATCTACCATTTTCCTGATAGGTTGAACGTTTCTCCACCACAGGTGTGGCAGAAGACTCGCCCGGACGGCTGACATTTTGTCTGCCGCACGCGCCCAACCTTACGAAGTAAGTCCCGATTCTGCTACTGTACCTCACCTCAGTTATCTATCTCTCCTAGTCAGCATCTGGATCTAAACTTTAGAGGGCTATATTAATATTTTTTGAGTTGCTTATGCATCCAAGCTAGCCAACGCTCGCCATGCGTCACATTAATGGTCATGAGGATATCTTCGCGAAGAGGATCGATCGGCATCTTCTACATGCAATAGCCAACCCAATCGATAGAGCAGAGATAGACGACAGGATTTGAATTCCGTGCTCGGCGTTTCGCTTTGTTAACCACTCAATCCTATATTTGGATTGGAGACAACACCGATCTCCTAGTCCGGGAGGCCCACAATCCCATTGCGCCGGAACAAGTTGGGTACGGAGTACTGTACATTGGAGCGGAATTGTGTAGTTGCGTAGCAAAGTTCGTTGAGAGTTGCGCAGCGAACGTCGTTTACTGTAGTATTGCGTAGCTAATTTCGTTAAGGATTACGTAGCGAATTTTGCCAAGAGTTTCGTGACAAACCTCGTTTAGGCTGGCGCAACATTTACACTACGCGTGACTTGACCGTAGTTTTCATGGATGGTGTCAATCCCGATGGCTCGAAAATGAGGGCATTCAGAGCATCTTCCGAAGATTCCGGGAATTGGTGGCGTGGGTGATGCAAGTCTTGACATGGGTCCGTGCGGGAGCATCTTGGTTTGTTACCGTTTTCATCTTGCCCTGGTCATGCCATGCGTCGACCACCACCTGGGCAGCAATATCATATTATTAATGCCCAGATGGAAACTTTATCACCGCCAATACATGGCCCACGCAAATTAAGTGTTTTGCAACTTTCTCCAATTGCAAGTACCTTCGTATGTAAGCAGGCTTCCGATGTGTGCTTACGTATCGCTCTCATACTCATACTCATATTCATACTCATTGTGGAATAGCTTGTGTTTACTTCCGTCAAAGAATGCAAGCAGCAAGAGCCTCCAGTCCGCCTTCGTCCTTCGTCCTTCAAGGGGGTGTCTTGATGGTGGGGTAAGCCATGTCTTGAGTCACTGCCTTTGTTGCATTTTGCATCT
Organism: Chaetoscypha palmicola; assembly: GCA_003988945.1. Taxonomy (NCBI): domain Eukaryota; kingdom Fungi; phylum Ascomycota; class Leotiomycetes; order Helotiales; family Helotiaceae; genus Chaetoscypha; species Chaetoscypha palmicola. The sequence goes on along the minus strand of QYAH01000088.1, from coordinate 124,206 downwards.
TGCATATGGCATGGCATGCTATGGCATCTGGTATTTTCCATCTGCCTCTACTCGCCGAACACAGATAAAGACCGGAGCTGGTGCCGGTTTGTCATGGGCGTCGTATGTTGCAATTGGTACTTACATATGCATACAGCTAGACATCCGTCTCCGGATTTCTCGGTCTTGATAGTTTGTTGTTGTGGACTGCTCGTCCTCCGACGCCAACTTTAAGAGCCGGGATATTATTTCTTTAAATCCAAGAAACATCGCCTGGGCACCAAGCTATTCGTGTGACATACAATCAGAACAAAAGCGCCGACTTCGTCTCTTTGCGTGAATGACCAAAGACCAAAGACCAAAGATCAAAGCTGTTGATTCATCTCTCCAACGTCCATCGTTAAAACTGACGTCCTCGCCGCCAAGTCACATCCATAGCCTATTTCGACGTCACTCGGGTTTGCGACAAAGAAAATAACATATGCAGAGCTTTTCAAGGGGACATCTTACACTAAGTGGCGCGCTGCATTTGGGACTTGTCTCTATAGCAAGCGCTCATGGTCGTGATGAGTCCTTGGATACGGGAGGGAGTGCGACACCTGCTTCGAAAATGGCCGAAATAACAAGCCTAGATGCGACCTCAGGATTTCAGACTTATTACCATTACGAGAAATGGTCCGGACTTATGACGACGCATATAATACTCATGATAATTTGCTGGGTATTCATTCTCCCAATAGGTGAGTGAACAGATGCGCTGTTATAAAGGGAAACTAGAATACTTATTGTTTATTCAGGTCTGGCACTATCTATTTCTCGATCGCGATACCGATTTCCAGTCCAGTTCTTCTTTTTGGCAACGAATGCGGTGGGAATCCTTCTAGTGACCGTCTACAATGCCAAAACACCAGACCTTTACCCGAATAATGCACACCACAAGCTTGGCTGGATATTGACCTGGGTTGTCATTGCCCAAGCTCTCATGGGTCTGCTCAGTGTATATGCCGAAGGGGGGAATACCAATAATCATGGAGAGCGGGCATCTTTTATACCGATTTCGACTGAGGTAATGGTGGAGCACCAACGCATCCACAGTCTAAGACACGACGATCCTTGTCGATTTTCCGATGACAGTGGGCAAGGCACGGAGCCGAATACAGAGTCACTGAGGAGTCAATCTATTTCTTCTACTGGGACCGAACAGTTTCCACAGTCTGGTAATCAGGATCAAGAGCCAGAAGAAGACGTGCAAGAGAAAGTAGGGTTGCTGAGTGGGAGCAAGCTAGATGGGTTTCTGTCCAAAAAGATACCAAGTCTAGTCTCTTCGAAATTGCTACGCGCCTTGCGATTTCTGTACGACTTTATTGATTGGTCCCTTTTGTTACTCGCGTGGGCAACATTTCTTACAGGATGGGTCACTTATGGAGGCTTCTTCGTGGGTCACTCTGTATTTTTGACTATTGGATTCCACGCTGACTTTTGTGCAGCTCGAAGAAGCAATATTCAGTGGACTAGCTCACTTAATCAAGGGAAGCGTTTTCTTCTGGTTTGGCGTTATGTCACTTGGTCGCTGGGCAGGTTGCTGGGCAGGTATTGGCTGGGTGAGTGCTTTGCAATCGGAACTTACAAGCACTTCACTAACATCATTGTAGGCTTGGAACATCAAAACATCTAAGAAAAATAGACCCTCGGCGGAGTTCGTGGAGAGTCTGCTGGAGTTTATATACGGGATTACGAACGTCTTTCTTGAGCATCTATCAGCATGGGGAGAGGCTTGGGCAGCATCAGATCTAGAACACATATCTATAACTTTCCTGTTCATTGGCGGCGGCTTGGTAAGTTCCTCTCTCCACCATCCCCATGTTCTTGTCCTAATTGTTTACAGTGCGGTATGCTACTCGAATCCAAAACAATCCGCTCCCATCTCAACTCCACACGCCAAATCCGTTCCAATCCACACTCACTAGCACCCGAACCACCATCCTACAACTTCTCAATCAACCCATTCCCGGGTCTCGTCACCATGCTAGTAGGAATCATGATGTCCTCCCACCACCAAGACACAATGGTCGCCACCATGATCCACAAACAATGGGGCACTCTCCTCGTCGCAGCTGCATTCGCCCGCGGAGCGACGTACGTGATATATTACATCTCACCGCCTACTTCGACCCTCCCAGGCCGTCCACCCACAGAACTAATCACCTCGTTCTGTCTAATGGCCGGAGGATTGATATTCATGGCCTCGGTAAAAACCCCCCGCCTAATCCCTTCAGATTTAACCCAGCTAATGGTAAACAGGCGCGCGATACAGTCATGACGATGGAATCGCACGGTCTAGACGCCATGTTCATCTTTACCATATGCATAGCGCTGATCCTGACGCTGATGGCGTGGATTATCGTCGTGCTTGCTGTTCAGGGGTGGGCGATCCGAAAGGAAGAGAAAAGCACGATGGTGTATCGTGCTGTGGATACGGCTGCTTGATGGAGGGTTAGAATAGAACGCAGGTTATGATGGGTGGGGGGGATGATGGGATCTAATTGGAGTGGTTGGGCATTGTTGGCGCTGGTGCGAAGATACCACTTTGCTTTTGTTTCTGTAATTCGGTGTTTATCGTTGCTTTCGAAGGCGGCGTACTTAGATATAATCATTATCCGCTTCGATGTTTGGGAAATACTTAATTGGGGTGAAAGATGTTGTCGTAAAGAGAATGTGTAGTTGGCACATTTGTAGAGCCTGGCACCACAAGATAGATAGCAGGCAATACCGAAAAAATCTCGAATGTTACTTCGTATTCCATACCCAAACCATCATCGCCCCATCCAACGTCCTCCCCCCTCAATCTACAACCCATCCCCCCTACTAATCCCCGCCCTCCTTAAAAGTCAACCCCCCACCCCAACTATACTCACTATTCTCCCCCCCAGCCGTGACCTTCCCCTCCGTAACGCCCGTCTCGAAAGCGCAGCTGCCCATGTCGAGCGCGGTGGCTTTGCCCGTGGGCGAGATGTCGAAGTCGAAGATGTCCATGGGCAGGCCGAGGGTTGTGCAGGCGCTGGGGGGCGTGTTAGCTATAGGGGGTGTGAAAATGGGAGGGGCAGAGGGAGGGGAAGGGGAGATGAGGGAAAGGGAGAAGGGGAGAAGAGGGACGTACTTTGGGACGTCGACTATCCCTGCTATATGGCCCTGAACTGGAGCGCAGGAAAGTAAGAGGTAGACTTGATAATCTGAGTAGCCGAATCGGCGGAGATATTCGATGACGCCTGACCACAAAATTAGTCTCCATACATCCATCTTGCTATTAGGTAGGGAACAGAACTTACGAAGTGTAGTCTCCCGATACGCAACCGTAACATCCATATAATGCTACACCACCATCATCAGTACAGTCCATTTCTCAGCTCGCCATCCAGGGGATATACCTGTTTCCCATGATGATCAACCGAGAACCCCTCGAACGTCAAATAGCGACCAGGTCCATAATGCGGCTCCACAGGTCCAGGGAGATACAGCGGAGATTTCATTCCCAGATCTGCGACGCCGTTTTTCATGACTTTGAAATTGATGGTGATCTGAGACGCGGTTAGAGATATTTTTACAATGTATGTGAGGTGGGAGTGGGAGGGAAGGGGGGATGTACCACGCCGGCCATTTCGATGGCGCCGCAGAAGGAGATCTCGCCTGGTGGTTGGGTTAGTTTAGAGGTTTAGAGGTTCAGGGGATGGGTTTGGGGAGTTTACCGTCGCCTTGTGAGAAATGGAGATCGCCGACGCTGAATTTGGCGCCTTTGACGTGCACTGGGAGATAGACTTTACTTCCTCGAGACAGATTCTTGATGTCGCAATTTCCACCATGTTCAGGTCGACCTGCTCTATCATCAGTCTCCAATCCCTCCATCCCCCACTCTCTTTCCTAACTGCTTACCAGGAATAGTCCTCGCGCCCTCCCTCCCAACCTTCTCCTTAACACTCTCATCCGCACTTCCAGCATGCACGTTCTGCGGCTCTGGAGGCTGAGCAACGATCCGGTCGAGCTTGTTGGCGGCGATTAATTCGCCTTCGCGCTTGTTCCAGGTCGAGAGGACTTCGGCGGATGGAGCGCAGCCTAGGATTCCCGGGTGGATTAGGCCGGGGAATTTGACGTGGGGGATGTGGCGGGATGTGCAGTAGATTCCTTCGAAGTCCCAGATGGCTTTGGCTCTGGAGGGGTGGTTAGTTGGGGCTCGATTACGTGGAATAGTCCTTCAAGCTTCGGACGAGGAGGTGGATATGGTGCTGTTAGACGAGGTAGGTGAGTTTCGAGATATGGCTGACTTACGCAGTGGGATAAATCTCATCTAGAAAGCCACCTCCATTACTCTTGTCAAAGACACCTGACACAAGTCAATACTCGGAGCGTCATCACCAAAACATAACAATTCACAAACCAGTACTAGAAGCATAGTCAGCGGATGTATTTACGTGAATGAAGTTGACTTACAATCCCCAAGGAGATTTCTCCATAGGCTGAACATCCATAATCTCAACAAGCAAGACATCACCAGGTTCCGCAGACTCAACCTCAAATGGACCAGAGAGATAATGAATGCGGGTGAGGTCGACATTCTTCATGTCGTCAGCGCTGTCGTTGTTTCCTATACACGCATGAGTAAAGTGATATTACCTATACAGACTTTCCATGCGTACCGATTTGTCCTCCAGTCCAATCAACCTGTACATACATGTTAGCAATGAGGTTGACGTTGAGGCCATCGGAGACATACGCATTCAATCTTGACCGTCTCGCCATTCTTGATTGAACCTGCGAATGGGATATCTGGATGCCATCGGTTATGAAGCTTTGGTTGCTTCTCGGCTGGTGTCTCGAGGGAGACCTCGCACACCTTTCGGATCTCTGTTAAGCCCATTGTGTAGGTAATAGACGATGCTAGTCGATGGAGAGTCGCGCGAGCACGACAGAAAATTCGAAATCAATTGGAATTGTAAAGCACAACGAGGAGTTAACTACTATGTGGTGGTGTTGTCGAGCGCAACGGCTTCCCTTATCGACGGGTGGTGACAATCCTTATCGCTTACTGCCCCTCTTTGCCTCTTTCCGATATGTCCTACATTACGGTATTACCTATTACGAGGTTTGATGTGCACCACTTTCAGCCACCAACCGCAGCACACGAACAAAGTTGTGTGGGGTTTCATGCTTTCGAGCATGGCATTTGTAACACCGACTTATATCTCCGCTGCGTAATTGGCTTATCGGAGTTCAATCGGCTTTGGACCTAGTTGATTCAAACTGGTATTACATCTCATGAATACAAAAACTCGCTTTGTCTGCTTGGGGAGATTGATGTAAATGCTTTTATGTTCGCTATGGGAACACCCTACCAAATACTAAGACTTGATCGTGCGCCAGAAATGCAGACCACTTCTTCATCAACTCCTTACCGAGGTTTTAAGTCAGTATAAGGGGGAGGTGGTCCTGAAGGAATCCCAGAGGAAGCTCCTTCGGCTGCCGAAGCCTGTCCACTCTGTTGTTGTGTAGAGTGTCTGATACTATCAAGATCCGAGAGGCTCAGATTGAGGAACTCGTGTTTGTTCTTCCAGTGCTGCTGGCTAGCCGTGAAGCCCTGAATCTGCCCAGGAGCTGGTGGAGGATCGGTGATCTTGGTAACGAGATATGCCGTTGATGCTTCGGCAATTCCATAGATTAGAACCCCAAGTAGTGGTATCCGTGCGAAGATATAGAATCCGAAGCCGAAGCCGAACAATACACCCTCTCTTTCATGGAACCAGCGCTTCTTCTCTTCCTTGGAAAAGTGGATTCGAGAGAAGTAGGGCTCGAGCAATTCTCTCATCAAGCTTCTGGAGGCAAAATAGCTTTGCAGAAAGACCACTAAGTATCTGCGAGGCAAGAAGACGCCTGTGCCGAAGACAATCGCAGCTGGACCAAGACCCACGACCGAATTGAATGTGTAAAAACTGGCGGCCGGAAGCACAAGGCGTCCCACGTATGGTGCATATGACAATGCGAATATCGCGAGGGAGATTCCGGCTTTCTTCGCAAATCGCATAAGGAACATCGAAACTGCTTCAGCTGTGCTTGTGGTATGTGTACTTCCATCTTTTATCACTTGCTTTCGTAGATTTGGGTAATATTCTGCTCGTAGATTCGTTGGATTTTCGCCTTTGTGCTTCGCGTAATACGTATCGTCGACCCATTGCAAGCAAGAGGGGAGTAAGTCGGGGGATATAGGATGGATCAGAGAGATGACTTACGAGTCCATGAACCTATGGGAGGCTTTAGCACACGGTAAAGAAGTGAGGAAAGGGAAGAAAAGACTTACATGTTATCTAGTGTAGGGGTAACATATCTCATCAATGTCATTAAGAATAGCGGAACCTGCAGCACATAGTTCTGAGTAAAGTCCAAGCCACTGACAATTTTATCGTCCCAGGTGGCGTGCTCGAAATTCACAACGAAAGATAGAAACCATAATAAAACTTTGATGCCAATAACCTGGTTCAGATTAGACTTTGTATGCATAGTCCATACGTGTCGACCTTACAGGAATCGAAATGGCAATGCGAATGGCAATGCCAATTGCAACAGCTATCGCAGCTTGTTTATAATGATCCGAGGTAAACAGCTTGGGATTCTGCAATGCACGATATGCTAAGAGACTGCTCAGTCATTTGTTCCATGCCAGTATCCGGTTTCTAATCGTCTCACCTCCCACAAGCGTCAATTGTGCCCCGCGCAAGATGGCATTTGGTTCGAAGTTGGAGACCTGCAGCTTCTCCTTGAGCTTCTCCTGGGTGATAATCGGTTTCTGTGACATTTTCTGCTTTCGTGAGATGCCAAATCAATTGTTCCTCGACCAGTTGAAGGAGTTGTGTTGACGATGTTCACGAAGATGGAGCTCAGCTTAGCTACATCTACAGCTACGTATGTATACCTTGGCAATCGCTGCAGGGGCCTGGACCAGGCGCGGAGTGGAGCCCGGCAGCGTTCGGAGTTTGTACTGTACGCGCAGTCAGTCGCGTGCGACCAGCCCTCTCGATTCTCCATCCAACGGCGGCATTTCGTTCTCGAGGCTCAACCGTCCCAACTCCCGTTACTCCTGGAGATTGTTTCAAACCCAACATCGAGACATTCGCATTTGGCCCGACTCCAACTCCAACTCCCACAATATATGTCCAGCTTCCATAGCCCTTGATTTGTTGACGCCCTTCTGTACGACCTTTCCCCGGCGCGTCCCCTGCAACTCGCCGTGGGGTTTCGTATTCCGCATGTGAGAACCCCGGACCTTGGCCTTGATCGTCGACAAATTCAACCTCTCAACATCCCCAACCACCTTCAACTGCTCCAACACGGTCGAATTCGATAACCACTCTCGAGCTTGAGCCAAATCACATCTAAGGCTAGCCTGCCGGTCATGGTCACGCCGTAGTCGCAAGTGAAGAAACTTGCAATGGCTTCGTCGAGTCCTGTTTTCCGACGCTCCTTCAGTCTACCTCCTCCAAAATCTGTCGCCATTCCCGATCCACAAGTCGAAGTCCTATTCAATCTGCCGTCTGTCCGTATTGTCGCATTTACCACCTCGAATATTACAAGTACATACGAACCGCGAATTGGGAGTCCTGCTGTTGAAGACAAACCTGGTACTCTACCTTGGGTATCCCGGTTTGAGAGGACAATAGCTGTTGGTACGTATATGTATAGCAGGGCTCTGTTTATTCTGGGGAAGATCAACGTCCAATTTGGATGAAGCTTTCTAAACTCATGCGTCCACAAGAGCTATCTTAACTGTTCAACCCCCTACACTTCTCGTTCAAGTCGCGCTTCGACACAGTTCTTCTATCGTTTTTTATTTGACGCATATTGCTTAGCAAATGGAAAGGTTTACTGACTTGACCTCCGCAGGCCCTTTACGAATATATAGAGCTCCTGGATCCGTCGCTTTCTTGAATTGCGCAAACGCCCTGCAACCAATCTTACCCAAGTCGCAATCATGGTGCGTAGATGGGGACAGCAAATTTGTACTTCAGATCAGACGACCGCAATACTGGCGGATAGAAGTACCAAACGAAGATGAAGAAGAGAAAGCTAGGGTGGAAGGGCTCAAGATAGTGCTTGCAGAAGTACTGTTGTTCGAAAAGACGCCTTGTCCGTTCCAGAGAGATTTCGTCGTTGAATTACCGGAACCCCCTCGGACACCAGTTGTCAAAAGGCCATGGAGGCCAGTCCAGGGCCCACAGTTATTCTCCTCTCCATCTTATGAGAGCAAACGATCAGACGAAGCCGATTCCCACTCATCTAGGACGGCTTCTCCGTACATGCGCTCCCGAACCGCAAGTCCCCATGTAAGATCGAAAAGCCCTGAAAGGCCTCCCACCCCCCGTCTCTCCCCCTCAAAATCTTCAAACGACTCGACAGATCGGCACACTCGGCGGTCGGCCCAAAAACATGACAATCCCTCGCCTCCTCATTCGCCTATGACAACTCCTCCACCTAGCTCACCTTCTGCTTCAGCGCAACAACTAGTCACAACTCCTCCACCAAAGCGGGACACTCCTTGTACATCTCCTCCTAGGACTCCGCTATCGACTCCCGAGCCTCAATCTTTACCTCCATTGGACTCCCAATCTGCTCCGCATTCTCCAGATTTGTTGCCTTCGGTCGAAGAAGAGAGTTCGGCCATCAATACCTCGTTGTCAGACCAAGAGTCTACCCCATCGTGCGGTACAGACACACATAACGCAGAGCCAGAGTCCGATGATAGTGAAGCTACAGATGGCACGAGCCACACACCAAAAGGCGTGTCCCAACCTGCCTTTCACCCGCATCTAATTGATGAAGATGAAGATGAACGGCCAAACGCTCTTCGAGGTTGCGTCAGGTCAACGACCGCGCCGCCTGTACTTTCGCTTATTACGAGTCCACCCTCCAAGCAGCGCACTAAATCACCACTGAGGAACTCGGCCATATCAGAAGCTGGGTCGAGTCATTCATCAAGTCTGGAGTCCTTCCATTCTACACATTCCTGGCACTCGCCCCTAGACCCCACCTCACCAGAAACGTCTTCGGCCAGCCCAACATATCCTTATCCTCATGAAAATATCGTTTTGCCGAAACGTGGTCATGTCCGTAACGCTTCTGAAATTGCTGTGGCTCCAGATACTCCCGGTGCATGGGGAAATGCCCAACCTGAGGAAGACGAATTTAGTTCTGTGTCCGAATCCACTCACTCCACGACGCCTATCCTGGAAAGGGACGGCGATGAAATCCGTGATGATGATCAGACAAGTGGCAGCGCACAGGCGGTCGTTGAGTTGAGAAGCGAGATTCGACATCGTGCAACCACGAGCAGTAATTCTCGTAGGCGAGAGCTTTCGCCACTACCAGCTGCTGTAAACCTCTTTTCACCACCACCTGCTCGAAGATCGCGGCGTTTACAAACTGCACGGCATCTACCAACCGCAATCATTCAAAAGACTTGCGAAATTTTGCTCAGCCCACCTAGCCATTTATTTACGTTGATGATCAACATTGCTTCAAAAATTGCCGCCGGAGAATGGAGAGGGTTTCTGTTCGCAGGAAACGGAGAGGAGGTGCATTGGGATTTCGAGGACGAATATGGACGAGGCGCATACAGCCCCGAAGACGATTTTGGAATTACCCTTCCCCACTCCAACATTCCCCGACGACCAAAATCCAACGCCAGCGAAGCTGGCGGGAGCTGGGAAGTCGACTGAGTTACAGACTCCCAACGAACAATTTAATGTCATATTCTTCACTTGTATAACCTTTTGTCTGGGACGCCAGCGTATTGTATTTATTATGGGCGATGTTGGGATGGTAATTGGAGACTCGGCGTCACGATCTTTTGGACCGGAATACAGGCAGGCATACAGGGGATGGTGTCTGGTATATTTGCATGTAACGAATTAGGATACAGATATTTTCGAGTACGGAATGTACTACGAAGCAGATGACGCCCAGATCTGTCGGTTATAGGAGCTATACAATGTATCATTTTGCCCTTCTACTTGTACTCATCTCGCGGTGTGAAGAAGTCTCGTTGAATGCCAATTGCAACAACCCTCGCTTAGCCAGGAAACCCACCCCTAGCCATCTTCTTCGCCCTCTGATCCCTCCTATTATGATTAGCCCTCGACCCCTTATGAGCCTCCTTCCCCCTCCTCGCAGCCTCCGTATCCCTCTCCCCAGTCGGCCCCGCAACATTCCCTCTCCCCCTCCCCCTTCCTCTTCCCCTCCCACCCCTCAACAGCCGCCCACCCCGTCCCCTTGCATTCACATCGACATCCGAATCCTCCGTCCCCGACCCCCCTTTCGCTTTCCACGAACTCCCCATCAACTCCCTCTGCTCGCCTCCGAACCCCGCGAAGCGCGCTTCTAACCGCCTCATCTGTCGTGGGTCGCGCGCGAGCATCACGGCCCATCCTTCGAGCGACTCGTCCGTCATGCCCGTTTGCTCTCTTAGTTTGCCGCGGGGGGCGCTGCGGCGTGTGGCGGCGTCTCGGGCGAAGATTTCGGGGGTGGATTGGTAGGTTTTGAAGAGCGCTTCGTCGTTCACGGTGGTGTGGGATGTGTTGGGGGTGGCTTCTTCGGGGTTGTTGCCTGGGGTGGCGGAGTCGACTGTTCCGCCTACGTCTTCGATGTCGTAGGAGTCGTCGCGTTCGTCGTCGTCGGAGTCGAAGGTTGCGAGGGCGGCGAGGATGGCGGCTTTTTGGGGGGCGGTGGATTTGTCGTCTAGGACGTCGTCGGCGGTTTGGGAGGGGTTGCGGCGGCCGAAGTGGAGTTTGGAGACGTCCATTGAGAGGTTGTCGAAGGCGTCGTTGTCGTATTTGTTGTGGCGGATGGGGAGTTGGGTGGGTTCTGGTGGTGTGTTGCCTGGTTCTAGGTGTGGGACTAGGTCGTTGGATGGTTGCGAGGGGAGTTGGCTGGGTTTTGTTAGTATGCTTGTTGAAAGTGTTGTGGTTTTGCTGGACTTACAGTGCTTCTGAGCGATCTGCTTTCTGGAGATGCGCTGGTAATGATTCTTCTAGAAGATGGGCAATAACTTCCTCCACGTTCTCATTGTACTCATCAAGTAGTTTCATCACAAATCCTGATCCTAGATCTGGAAACAGGTCCTGAATCTGAGTTATCAAACTCATTCGATGAATATGAATCTCTCCATTGGCACCAGCCCCAAAGTCTCCATCTCCTGCTCCATTCGAGCGGCCTTTGCCTTTATCGACGCGTTTCTTGATACGTCTTGGCGGCCTTTGAGAGCCTCCTGCTTTCTTGAAAGTCTCCAAAGTTGAGAGCACTGGAATCGCTCTTCCAGAACCAGTCCCGCTAGCTGTGATTCGTTCTCGAACTTGCTTCAAAATAGGAGTAACAGTAACCAACTCGGCAACGAGAGAGTCGTTTACATTCGTTGGCCCTTCTTTGTGTGCTTTCGCAGCTGCTTCCAATGAATACAGCTGATCGATAAGAGATGATATCCGAGGTTTCTCATCTTCAATAAGACCAATTAGACATAGATAGGTTGTCGATACGATGACTTTCCGTAGCGGAGGATTCATAATCTTGTAACAACTGATGAGGGCGTCTAGAAAGTCGCTACCAGCCATGAAGAACGCGGCTGCGTCAGGTGAAGCATGTAAGAAATGGTTCAGCTGCTTGAGTTGAGTTTCCGCTTTCTTGAGATCACCCTTTAAACCAGCTTCTAGCTCAGTGATTAAACCTCCTTTCAGCTTACTGAGTCCTATTTCCACAAGTTCGGAATGTCTCCTGAATACAACAGACAAAATCTTGCCTCCTTGTCGACGTCCATAAACTTTGCTAAGTCCAGCTAAAAACTGCCAATCAAGAAGGGTTTCTGGCGGATGCTTATTCTCCAGGAATTTGTACGACAGTAAGAAGCATTGTTTCCGTAGCAGTTGGGATTTGGAGCCATCCTGTGAAGGGGGAACCTCATTGGCAGAAGCCGTCTCTGAGATATAAGATGCGAGAAATATTGGAACAGATTCGTCTTTGAGTGAGAGTCGATTGAAGTCGTTGGACGAGAAAGATAAATGTGCTCCAGCTATGCTCACCCAGGCGTCGAGGCATGCTTCCCATTCCGCAGGGACAAGGTGATTTCTCCAAGCCGCTTCTGGGAAGGGGGCCAGGGGTGGCAGAGGCGAGGCTTTGGCGGTCATGACTTGCGATCGAGAAGAGGTGCGAAAGTGGTTTGATTGAAGAAACGATCTAACATGTAGGTTTTTCAAAGTAGACTCAGACAAATCAAATCAAATGGGACCTGAAGGCTTTTATTCACTTCATAACCAATAAACGCAAACAAAGATCTGTTTCGAGTCACGCCGAGCGTTCAAACATGAGTGATGATGACGGCAATGGTCGACGAGGCTGACAGACCTCCACCCCACCAATCAAGACCCACCTCGCTTCGACCCGCGCCAAGAGTTCCGCCCACATGGAATTTCCAGAAAATCGCGACCTCAACTTCTTTTCTGCATCGAGCAATCCACCACGAACAACACGATCACCTTCATCACTTTGCCGTAACTCAATCGTTCGAGTCGTGAAGGACGCATCCAAATAACAAGATGTCTTACAACAAGCCAGACAAGGGAGAGTACGCCGGAGAGGGCCCAGTACGTTTTTCCCCGTCCTATATCACCAAGAGTTTGCGATCACGGTTCTCTTTGAAGAACCATTGCTGATATCTTATGCCTGCAGAAAACCCACAAGATTCGTATCACTCTCACCTCCCGAAAGGTTGCATCCCTCGAGAAGGTCTGCCAGGAGCTCATCGAGCGCGCCAAGTCCAAGGATCTCCGTGTCAAGGGCCCAGTCCGCCTCCCAACCAAGACTCTCAAGGTCACCACCAGAAAGACTCCTTGTGGTGAAGGTTCCAAGACTTGGGATACTTTCGAGATGAGAATCCACAAGAGATTGATTGAGTGAGTGGATGTACTGCAGTGGGAAATTGATATGGAAGGCTAATAAAACTGTAGTCTTAACGCTCCTACCGAGGTCGTCAAGCAGATCATCATCAACATTGAGGCTGGTGTCGAGGTTGAGGTTACCATCGCTGCTTAATTGTATCGACAGGATATCTGGTGGAGAATGTAGTTGGCAAAATATATCAATTACACAAAGTCTCATATTTTGACGCAAGTAAATCTCGCAAATCGCTGTTAGCATTCAGCTATGATCTACATACGTGATACACCATCATATCAATAACGGAGTACATTGTTCATCCGCTGCGTTGTGGAGATGCTGACAGTTGGGACCGAAGTCTGCTGGTAAAGATGTCGAGTTGCTAGACGGTATGTATCTTGGCCGCCATATTAATAATGGTTCCTTCCCCCTTGTTTGTCGACTAAGACGGTCTGATCGGTGATGTGTCTCATTAGCTTCTTGATTGGACGTGGCACGACGATCATTGCTGTCGGACTTCCCTTTCCTGAAGCACTTCTTTACAGTAGTGCTAATCTTTTTAAACGCTCCACCAGGAACGCGGGGTTCAGGTCGATCTTGTCGCTCATGTATCTCATTATTGTTGCCATGTGACCAAGGATCTTTATAAGGTCTAACGGATATCCCACCAACTCCATCTCCACCACACTTTAAATCCAAGGATGCGCTGCTACCGACCGCCACCGTATTCTTTTTCCTGGACTTCATTTCTCTCACAGAATCTATGCATCTCTTGGCCGCTGAAGTCAGCTTTTTGAAACACCTTTGGGGATGCTTCTTCTTGGTCTTTCGACCTTCGACTTCGGCGCTGTCTTCGAAAAATGTCTCGCTCCGCACGTCTGCGGGAATTTGGCGAGACACCCAGCGAGCAGTAGCAGTGCTGCCGCTGACTTGTGACTCTTCGTTGTTACAAGATTTGAGAACTCTCAGAGCCCGTGTATGAGTCCGGGTGGCGACGTAGACCACATCACATCCTTCCAGAAGATTTTGCTGTATTATCGGATATTCCTGGCCAGGCCCATAACATATGTTAATTGTCACTGGACTGCTTGAAAGGCTTCGATCATTGGGGGCGTTTCTTCTATCTGTTTCAGAACCAGATGCGTGTGGGGCAGGGGATTCTGCCAAATTGTGAGAACTCGAAGGTATTGTGTCTGCTGGGTGATCATTTCTGTAAGCATATGAGTGTTGGGTGTCTGACCGACTCCGGTGATAGTCTTCGATCGAATGTAAAGCCATGACGTTCAATGCTTCTGGCTCTGTGGGTATCCCGTATCCCTGGCTCTTCGGCAAGAGTAACAAAGTCACATCATCATTCTTGGGTGATTCCTTAGCTGAGTCGTGTGTAGACCAAGATTGTCCGGGATATTTCCTGCAATTCACATATACCTTGACCTCAGAATCCACGGAAATTGAGAAACGGTGCTCCAAGTTACTTCCGTTTGGAAAGTAGATAGTCTCTATGAGCTCCTCGTCTTCCGATGTCCGCGGTGTTTCAAGCGTAGAGTCAGACGAGGATTCATCTCTTACTTCATGATCTGCCTGGTCTGCCCTTCCGTCACTCCGGAGCGAAGAAGCAGACGTTGGATCATACCACCGTAAGATGCTCAATTGGCTTGCCGGTTGTTGAAATCTCCTAAAATCGCACACTTCGCGCCCTCTATAGAAAAATGTCCTTCTAAACGTACGCCATCGATAGCCAAGTCTCCGGGTTGAAGCATCCGCAAGCTGCTGTAGAGATCTTCGACGGTTCTGTAATTCTCGAAGTGATTGGAGGTCTAGTAGGGAGGGAGCGGTTGACGTAGTCGGGGATGAGATTTCGTGGACGTCAGAGAATGGACTTGGATATCCAGTGATTGGGTTACGGTGTCGAGCAGTATCGTCGCCCTGTTCGTGGGTTCTTCTCAACCTTGAGCGAGAGGAGGAATGATAGGACATGGCAGAGATTGGTTCGCTAAATTGGGATACTGAAATTTTGATGGTTAGCTCCAATCTGGAAGGAATGTTGACATTTCTCCGTACGCACCTGGCGCTGAGTTGAACGATTGTGATGCTCATGAAAAGAGGAATCAAAGGTTCTCTAGAGTTGGACTAAAAAGTGAGTAAGAGTAGCGATTGAAAGATGTTAATATATAAGTGTTTAAGAGAGTGTGTGATCGAGGCAGAAAGTATTAAGAGGGAGAGCAGCTGTTGAAGATTTATTTCTACGAACATCAGAGAAGCATTCGCTCCATAGGAGGAAGGAGCGATGGATAATATTGTATTATTGATGAATTTAGGCGAGCTCTGAAATACGTTGATGGTATCTCACTGTACGCATCTCGATCTGCTCTGGATTACTGATAATTGTAATCGCAATGGCTATTTATTTTATAATTGATATGTTGGTTCTGGGATTGAACTTAATGGGACCCCAAGCGAACTATAAGGTTAGAAAATGGAGAGACAGCAAGTTGTGGGAATAACACTTTATAAAGCATGGATACTCCAATGCAATGTCATGATTCTCCGAGAGACATGGCTGAGAAGCTTGAATACATAGACTTCGAATATTGCCGAGGTGTCTAGATAGGAGGCGAGTCATATGATATTGCATGTCTCTGGTTTTCTGGGGTTGAGGTTAAAATGACATCTAGTGATTGGTCGAGACAAACCTCTCATTGGAAGACTATCATGCAGTCTCACAATCGATTATCAGGTTTAGCCAAGTATAAACCTCTTCATCTTGCGGACGTTTTCAAATTGGACCACGTGACATAAAATCGAGATTTCAAGCCTGGAAGTGTCTCCCATCACAACCGCACACTCTCATCAGCATCATCAGACATCCTCAAAAAGCATGGACGCAAAGAAAGAGTCCAAGCCGAAAAGGCGCAAGAAGAATAAGTCGCGAACTCAAGGTACATTTCAAAATCTCATACACAAGATTTTGCTAACCCTCCAAGTGGTATCGGACAGCGACAGCGACTACGAAGTCGAAAAGACCGCCTCATCGCTAAAACCAGAAGAAACAGTACCCTACCCCATTCTTGAACTATTTTATCGGATTTACTTACTGACAAGTCACAGGTTGCCGCACCAAGTAAAAAGCCGGTCTCAAAGATCTCAAAGGAAGAAGAGATTTCCACCGCCTTCACCAACTTCTACATGCAACGTGCGACCGTGGAATTTGCTGAGGATCTGGATGCGGTCAGGGGAGCGGGTGATTTCAAGGGCGAGGCGTTGGAGATTTTGGTTAATGCGCTAAGGCAGGGGACTACTGAGTTTACGGCGGAGGAGAAGAAGAGGATTGTTGGGGGGAAGGTTGAGGGGTGAGATGGTTTGACGGGAGGTCGATTTGTGAATTCGGAATCTGTATTCTTGGTATTCTCAGAGAAGATGGGATGGGTCTCATGAATGTGCGATTTGCATGGTAGATTGGGACTGATGGATGAGCCACCAGTCGTGGACTTGACAAAGTACAAGCCGGTCGACTTCAATAGAATGTCTATGAAGCGTGGCGATGTCGAAGCCTCTGAGGTCATGAATAATTACATTGATGATAGCCCTCCAGCCGTCAACTGGGACCTCCTTCGAGACATACAGCATGATCCAATTACTCCAGAAACTTCCCCCTTCCGCACAAGCAAGCTCCGGAGTTACGATTTCCCATGCGCCTTTATGGTACTAGCTTTATGAATTTAAATAAGACTTTCTTAGTCATACTCGCTAGTCGCGATGCCAGAGTGGTTAATGGGTAAGACTTGAATTGAAATAATTCGGTTATCTTATGGTTTCGGCCTCGTAGGTTCAAATCCTGCTCGCGACGAAATTTTTTGCGGTTGTGTTTTTGGAGATTCAGATAAATTTGAAGGCTTACGTTGGATAGTAGTTCACGAACTTCCGGAATAGTGGGGGTTTGAGCCTTGCAAATCGTTTTTGTTCCGACTGGCACTTGGCGAAACTCCGTATTTCTGCGGCTCTGATACGGAGTGAGTACAGGTTAACCCCATTTCATCGACGTCGTTCTTCTTCGACCTCAATCCTATCACGGTTAAACACTGCCCACCTCTGCGACATATCGGTATGACAACACACACACTCACTCATTCTCAGTCAATAGACAACTTGCGTGTCTCGAACAGGTCACCTTACGAAGGAAGTACCAAATACATTACAAACAGACTCGGGTTGGTCCGCCAAAAGTCATAAGGATGGCCTCATATAACAGCCGCGAAACTACGTTCACATGCTTCACCACACTCCCGCTGGAAATTCGCCAGATGATCTGGGAACTTGCCGCCTGCCATCCGCGAGTGATCGACTTATGGGCTCAAATCGAGTGTGAAGACATGTCTGACGGCTCAGAAACGCACTGGGGTCGATTGAATTCCTCGCGCGCTACACCCTCCATGTTGCATGTTTCTCAGGAAGCACGTGCCGTTGGCTTGCAGCATTATGAACTCGCCTTTAATGATTTCAGAGGTATACTTTTTCCTCATAATTTTCAACCTCCGTGGCCCCCTGAATTACTATGTGAACTGGGCGTGCGACACCATCTGTCCCCTAGACCCATATTACTGGACTCCGAAACCGAGAAGAATTCTACGCACTAAGGGACATACGGAACATTGCGATAAATATGAATGTAATGGAGGAGTCCAAATTCCTGAGGTGCTACCGAAATTTGTACAGGTCGCTTGCGAGTATCGATCCTATCTAACCTACGAACCCTCCCGGAGCAACTGTTACATCGAGTGCGAGTTCATCAGTCGAGATGACCTCGCATTTCGCGACAATTCAGAAACCGTTGATCCTGCTTTGGCATCGCGGGCAGAGCTAGAGGATGGGAGGACTGCGTATTATAAGATGTTGATACACGACACAAATCGTGTGCTAGGGATCGAAGGTTCTGATGTAAAAGTCAGAGGTGGGTATCTACTCGTGAACGGTGTTGACCGGCGGCAGCCCGAAGGGCATGAAAATATCGTTGAAAGGTCGACCTCAGCGATCGATGGCTGATGGGTCCCAAGATAATGGTGTTCACGACGAGGACGCTACTTCACGTCTTCACTAGTAGCAAGATAAGACATCCAACTATTGCACTGAAGCCTCCTCACACGCCTCGAACAATATTAGCCGGCGCCAAACTGGCAATAATCAATACTCTCTAGCTTCCCGACCCATTCTTAATCGTTGCCATTACAGACTCGTCACCGACGACTCTACACAAAGCTTGGTGTCAGCAACCGCTAGCTCAACCAGGTTGCGTTACCCAGAATATCCCCAGGAATTTCTGGCATCGGCCGGCACTTGATATTCTACTCGAAGAAGACTTCCTGGTTCAGTACCATCTACAAATGTCTTCGAGCTCGAAACACCTCACTAATACTTGGCCATACACGAGAAGCTTCGATTCCAACGCTATTCATGCAATTCCGCGTGCAGGGATTTAAACTATCCCTCCATTCGTTTCCAATGCCATATTTCCGCATCTTCCGTCCCTACGAAGAACTTCCACCAGAAGCCACTAGGTAGTGGTACGATATACGGCATTCGCATCTCGCCCTCCCTTCACCAGCCTCGTCTAATACAGCACGACCAGTTCCAATGAATAGAAGAGCTGGTTAGTAATAATGTCTAGCTAGACTATAATAATATAGAAGTCCCAGTAGTTCTTTTTCAAATGTTTATACCAAGTATACGTATAAATATAGGTCCTCCTAAAATCAGTAGACTCTATCTAACAGAGAAAGAAGGCTTAGAATACGTATAGGTGAGTCCTAACAATCCATCCTCGTACTAGTATAGAGAAGCGAGTATATAAGAGGATATATCTAGTCGAGCCTAGAGTAGGGAAGAGTTAGTATAGGTAGGGGGACTTAACTATTTAGAAGACAGATAAAATAGGTAGAGGTAGTAGTTTTATCTCTTACTATACAGTACGGCCACTTTTAAGTACTAAACGCTTTAACGCTACTAAAACAGTGTGTGTAGGCCTACATAGCTACGACACGATTTAGCTCTTTTACTTCGAAGTACAACTAGGAAGCGCGTTCTTTATCGTAGAACATTTAAGGCACTTTTAAAAGACCAGGGAACTAAACGAATTGTCATTACTCCTATATATTTATATACTCTATACCTATGTCTCTACTGTGTACACGCGTTCTGCTATTAAAGCGTAGTTTGCGCTCGAAAAAAGAGCCGTACTGCATAGTGAGAGATAGAGCATAACCTCCGCGCTCCAACCTCAAACACACACGAGCGCGAAATAAAACACACAGCAAAAACACCACCCGTACCAGCAAACTCGATCACCCTACCTCTCAACACCTCTTACAATCCAGCACCCTAGGCACATCTCCGGACGAGGAAACAACCTAGCAACGAGGGGTGCACACTGCATACTAGATCTCTAGACCATGAATACCGCGCCAGTCTTCCTCACAAAAGCATAACACGTGTCGAATTCGGGCCCCTAGCACCGATCACTTCGCCGAGGTATACATCATCGCTTGTGATATACGTACCAGCTAGAAGAAAGTCGAAATAATATGGGCAATATTGGGTAAGGATGGTGTTGATATCAGCTATGTCGATGTGGAAGACTATTTATTAGGTTTATATGCTCCAAAAAGAGGGGAATGGGAATAGGGTGTGTGGAGGATCAGACGAGCTGATTACTTGAGTGAGGTTTTATATGTGGGGTGTACTGTACTGTACTCTACTGGCGTCTGAGGGATATCGGATAGCTAGGAATGTGGTTCTGAAGATGGTAGGATGTTCTACAACGGAACGTGGATGGTATACATCTAAACGTGTTTCGAGAAATTGGATTGACGTCTAGTACTGCCAAGTACAGTGATCTCGTAGTGAACTTTCCACCCAATCTACCCATAAAAACACATATATATTCAAGTCCAACACCGTCCCTCACTCACCCCTTCACCCCCTCGGCCTCCCAGCCAACTGAATCATCCCCACAACCCACGCCGGCCACCAAACACACCAAACCACAACCTGCGTATTCAAGCCCCAAACATCCCACCCAAACGCCGCCTCCCGCAACACCTCGCCGATCCCCAGACCCCAGAAGCTCGCACCAGCCCAACACACCGTCGTCGGCGCCGTCAAGCTCAACACCGCCACGAACACGCCCGTCGCGACGGGCGACGTCGCCCACGTGAAAGTCTGCACGTACGTGAGCGGCGCGGCGAGGAGACCGACTAGGAAGGCGAGCGAGAAGTTCAGCGTCGCGAGGGAGGAGAGGAACATGCCCAGGAAGAGGAGGGAGAAGGCTTTGGTGAGCTGGTATTGCTGGGCCGTGGGCGCGAACGAGCGGGTCAGCGTGGTGGAGACTAGGAAGGGGAAGAGGTTGTTCAGAGCGGCGAAGATGTAGAACACGGACGAGAGCATCTTGGTGTGTTAGCGATGTACGGGGGGTGGAGGAGGGGGACGTACGTGTTCGGGCGTGTGGTTGAAGAGATATAGTGGGAGGACGCCGAGGAAATGTGATCCGACTACTACGGCGAGAGGGAGGAAGAACTCCCGCTCTCTGACTTCGAGCATTTCTTCCGGGACGAGAGCTTTTACGTCTCCTTCCTGTGCCAAAACCAAGGGCGCTGATTTCTCGCCCATAGTCGAAGCCGTCTTCCCCGCGGAATTCGTCGGCGAGCCGCTCTTCACCCAGAGGAAGATGGCCATGATGGTGAAATTGACCGCAACCAACATGGCACTCGGCAAATACGTGCCAATGCTAACGAATCGACTAGATTGCATAAGCAGGTAAAAGAAGAAACTCTGATGTAGATGTTCGAGCAAATTATTCAGACTCCGAAACGTGCTCTCGATGACTCTCCCCATGGCCATTTCATCCTGCCATCCATCGCCATATGGTTGTAGCGTGATAGCATCGACATGGTAAGGGATGAAACTGCTATGAGGACCTGAAGCATGGCCTAACCCCTGATTCATCATGCCTCTTAACATGGTCGTCAACCTGTCTTTGTAGGTATCAGTATGCTGCCACATTTTCTGGAGAGAGGCTCCGATTCCCATCTGGCCGCTTGCGATGGCTACGACGGTGTTCAGGAGATCCAGGTTCGGGAGTTGGCCATTGATTCCGTCGTATACGATGTGGATGTCCTGGAATCTGTGATCGAATGGGTAATCGATGACAATAGCCCCTTGCAATGCACCGCTCTTCACAGCTAGTGATTGAATTCCCTTCTGGTGCGTATCATGATAAGCATCAACCCAAGCTTGTGGCCCAGCTCTGCTATCCGCCGTGATTAAGAATATGATATCCTTGGACCACAACGACCATCCTGAACACTATTAGCCTCCATCTCTCTCCCCCCTTCTGTATCCTGGCCAATGGATCCAACATACTCTTGAAATACCTCGCCAACGTCAACACAAGAGCCACACCACTCTTATTCAACTCCCCCTCTACATTCGTCCACGCACCCACTAACACAATCGCCTCCTCCGCATCTCCCCTCGGCGCGTGAAGGATCGCATATATATTCTCTCCCGAATAAACCTCCCCAGCGCTCTTATACTCGTATTTCTGCCTCGCGACCTTCAAGCCGGACGCCTTGAAGAACTCTTCCAATTTATCATTGACCCTATCCTCAATCAGCGCCCATCCATCCCAATCCTCCTATCCACTCGGACCATCGAAGCGTCGACTCACTCAATATTCCCCGCCCCCTCTAACCCATCCACCTCCCGCTTATACCCCCTAAACACATTCTGATCGCTGCCCGCGAAATACGTGTGCACCTGCCCCGGCAGCAGGGCGTTTTCCGAGATGTACGTCTTGCGCGAGTAGTTGTCGAGGGGGAGGACGAGGAGCCAGGCGACGCCGATTACGATGCAGAGGAAGGAGAGGTAGGGGGGGATTTTGAGGAGACGTGGATCTCGGCGGAGGAGGGCGCCGGATGCTGGGGGCGGAGATGTGGTGAGTAGGAATTGTGGGAGGAGGGAGAGAGGAGGCTTACAGAGTAGTCCTGACATGTTGGAGGTTTGGGAGGAAAGTTGTTAGGGCGGAGGTGTCATGGTTTATGGTGTGGTGTTTGGTGAGGAGGATCGCGAGTGCGAAGCTGGGGTGACGCGACGGAATAACGATTTAGGGGCTAATTCTGCAACATCTTCAATTGTTTCAAGCTCATGTTACAGTATTACTTTTGCTTCTTAAATTTAAACAATGCTAAAATTGATGTAATCACGATTGAATATCTAGTCCCAATGGCTGGCCATCAAACCAAGCTTTCCCATGCTATCCTAGGCTCCCAGTGCGCCGAAAAATGCTAGATCTTTTTACAGTATAAGGATACATAATATAATGCCACGAGCACACCTTCCCTCTCTATGGTCCTAACCGCTGAGTGCTTCCCGTAAGACCCATTTCCATCGATGATGCGGCTGAAGTATTCGTATTTGGAAGCACACCGAATCTTCCGTATGTTTTCTGGTCGACGGACACGTAATGTGGTAATCTACCAAGTAGATTAAGCTTCCCTTCTATCCATCTGAGCGCCCATTCTGGTGGTGCTAGAAACTTAAGATATCCCAGACCCCCTATAAAATTAGTCTCACGTTCGTCCTGAGCTGGAGCGAAGCCGACTTACATCCATATCCAAAAGCAAGGCCACACAGGTGCCCCAGAAAGCTCGTATTGGGTATTAAAACTGATGTGAATATCACAATAATTAACGGCGTAGTCCAGGTTGGTACCGAGACAGTCCCAACTTGGAACGACGGATTCGTTCGATAAGTCTTCACTGCTTCCATGGCAAGTAAAGTAAAAACCCATATACTGTAACCAAAACATTAGCATCACACCACCACCAAGTATTTCCTGTAATCCCCATACCTCGAGCCCAATATCGTAGTATTCATATGCAAAATCCCCCTCTCAATAAACGTATACAACAACGCCGGAATCGTCGACAGCGCTAATTCCCCGTCAGCAAACCGCAATCCCCTTCAAATAACACCCCCCAAGAAGCAACCTACGACCCATAAAAAGCGCCAACGTAGTCAAAGTCCCATGTTCCGCCTCAAACCGCTCCAACAACGGCGTAAGCGCAAAAACATTGATGAACGTATGGAAAACACCATTATGCACGAGCGGAAACGTATTCGTGCGATACACTATCCCCACCCAATTAGCCATCCATCTCTACACACACATCCCTCCATCGTCCAGGGGAGGAGCTTACTCGAAGTCAACCCAATCTCCTTCGGTATCAACGCTCCCCATTGCTGCACATCCCACACACTCTGCAGTCCCAGCAGCCATAATGTGACGATAACCGCCACGATCCCCCTCGTGAACAGCGGGAGGCGGAAGAGATAAGATCGCATGCGCGCCGCGGAGAATTGCGGGAGCGAGGGTGCCATGGTGAAGTGTCCTCTAGCCCCTGGACTTCGTGCGGCGGAAACCGAGTTCGAGTATACGGTAGGGAGGTGATTGCGAAATGTTAGATGCGAGTGCAAGCTAGCATTTTCCAAGGTGTTTGTCGTCCGAAGATTTCGGGAGCGAGAGGCTTGATGTGAGTTGGAGGATTTAATGCATCATTTTCTGAAGAGTTCGGGAGACGCGATTTAGCTTATGTAACCTGAAGACGAGGCTGAGCGAGGCTATATCAATAGATTTGTTAGCCAATCAATCGGCTTGATCTTGACTACAAGGTAGGTAGAAGTGCGAAGACAGTTAGAGGAATCTAGAGATTAAACGTCTTGAGTAGGCATGTAACTAGGATAAAAACGACTCTGATGGTTGTCTATGTCTCACGCTGCTTTTCTCCGACAATGGGCCTTGTCGTGCCCTTATTCCCTTGTCGCTCGTCGCTCGCTTACTCCTTTATCGCCTCGAAGATATACTCTATTCTATACTTAAGCGTAGAGAGATATAAACTCAAGAACTAGAATCGAGATTAATTCTACGATATATATTATACTTAGAGTCCGAGAGAAGGAAAGGTATAGAAAGTAGTATATCTCGAGCGATAAACTCCTAACGCCGTATCGCTCTAGCCTTTTAACTCTTATTCTTCGATCTAAAGAGTCTAATTCTCGAGAGTCGAGAATCGAGACAAGAGAGAAGAGAGCGATAGCGAGGTAGCGACAGCAAGGTTGTTAATCTTAGAGCAGCATCTACTTTAAAGCCTATATAATCAATTCCAGGGCTCCTCCGATCAACTCCAAGGTTAAAAGCCATTCAAATCCCCTATTATAACCCCTGTTATAGAGCGACATGCCTACTCAAGTCGTTTTTATCCTAGTTACATGCCTACTCAAGACGTTTAATCGAATCTAGATCTACAAACAATCTCACATCTACGTTCCTAATACTGACGTTCATTCTCACAAACTATTCTCTCAACCAATTAACACCCAGTCTTTCACCAATTAACACCCAGTCTCCAAACACATATCAATCATACTAGTAACAGCAAAACCGTCATCCAACATCCAAAAAAAACCTCTGGCGTATCTCGTCCTGTATCTCGTCCTGTGTCACGACCCTTATCTACATAACAAATCGACTCCGTATTTCCTTTATTCAATTCTTTTTTCTTTTAACGAATTTAACTCGACTGATTTGGAACTTTGGTTGGAGCACAACATGGTTATGTGCCATTTGTGGCTATACTATCTTGTGCGCAACTCACCTATGCTGAATGAAGGCACAGTAAGCATCGAGGTGGGTATCTTAAATATGTGCTTTAGATCATGGTCGCATATATAACACTACAGATATTGCTCTAAAGACGACGAAAGGCTCATAAAGCACCGAATATGCACAGACAAGGAAATCCCTCACGTTCATGAGTAAAGTACAACAGGATCAAAACCCCAAACACCTCCCGTGACCCATCCAAACCTTACGCAGCATTGGCCTTAGCCATTGTGTTCAACGCACTTCCATTCTTGAACCACTCAATTTGAGGAGCGTTGTATGTGTGGGCGAGCTTGATATCGAAGGTCTCGCCGTCCTTGGGGTGGACTCTGAGGGTCATTGGCTTGCCAACGGCAAGTTCGGTGCAAAGAAGATCAACCTGAGACCAAGATTAGTATTAAGAATATGAGGGTAGAATTGGATCTTTACCTTATCAAATGGATTAATCTTGTCGTAATCTTCTGGGTTTACAAATGTCAGAGGAAGCATACCCTGCTTCTTCAAGTTCGTCTCGTGGATACGGGCGAATGATCGGGTAATGATTGCAAGTCCACCAAGATGTCGGGGTTCAAGCGCAGCGTGCTCTCTGGAAGATCCCTCTCCGTAATTCCAATCACCAATGACAACCCATGGAATGCCCTTCTTCTTGTAGTCTCTAGCAGTCGCTGGAACAGCATCGTACTCGCCAGTTGTGAAGTTTTTGACCTTGTTGGCTTCTCCGTTATCAGCGTTCATGGCACCAATCAACATGTTGTTTGAGATGTTGTCCAAGTGTCCACGGTACTTGAGCCAAGGACCGGCCATAGAGATGTGATCAGTGGTTGTCTTTCCCTGGCACTTGATGAGAATTGGGAGGTCGGTAGCATCTTTTCCGTCCCAAGCAGTGAAAGGCTCGAGGAGTTGTAGACGATCACTGGTTGGGGATACGGCAACGCTGACCGAGTCACGCTTGGCTGGAGGCGCTTGATAGGTGTCCTGTCCTGGGTCATATCCGCGATCTGGAAGACCATCACCTGATGGTGGAGCCAGGGTGAACTCATTTCCGTCCTTGTCCTTCAGCTTATCGGTGAGAGGGTTGAAGTGAAGAGAACCAGCGATGGTCATTGCGACTACGAGATCTGGTGAGGCAACGAATGAGTGGGTGGCAGGGTTGGCATCGTTACGTCCGGTGAAGTTTCGGTTGTAGGAGGAGATGATGGAGTTGGCTTCACCCTTCTTGACATCCTTTCGGTCCCATTGTCCTGACATGTGTTAATTAAACGGCACACCAGGAAATTGTTGGAGATAACTCACCAATACATGGACCACAAGCGTTGGCGAGAACCATTCCTCCGAATTCTTCGAGAGTCTTAAGTTGTCCGTCCCTTGAATCTGTTAGCATTGTTGAAAATCAAAATCTGGGTCTTCTAACCTTTCAATCGTCGCGCGAATCTGTTCCGAACCTGGAGTAACAGTGAAGATGGACTTGGCCTTGATACCGTGGTCAAGGGCATCACGGGCAATCGATGCAGCTCGGGACATATCCTCGTAAGAGGAGTTGGTGCAAGAACCAATGAGACCGACCTTCAATTCCTCAGGCCAGTTGTTGGTCTTGACAGCCTCACTGAACTTGGAGATTGGGGTAGCTAGATCTGGTGTGAAAGGGCCATTAATGTGGGGTTCCAATTCAGAAAGATTGATTTCGATGAGCTGATCATACTCCGCCCCCTCGTCCTCTCTGAGCTCCTTTGCGTAGACACGGGAAAAGTCGCCAATTTCGGTACGCTTGGTCTTGGATAGGTAATCGTGCATACGGTCGTTGAAGGGGAATAAGGATGTGGTGGCGCCAATCTCTGCGCCCATATTACACACAGTGGCCATACCAGTACAGCTGATCGTGTTGCAACCGGGTCCATGGTATTCAACAATAGCACCAGTTCCACCCTTGACGGTCAGAATACCAGCAACCTTGAGGATGATATCTACATGATTGTCAGCGGGGAGAGTACTCGAGAGAACAATATTTCCACATACCCTTGGGGGTAGCCCAGCCAGAGAGTGCTCCGGTAAGCTTGACACCAATAACCTTTGGTGCCTTCAATTCCCAAGGAAGATTGGCCATAACATCAACTGCATCAGCACCACCGACACCAATTGCACACATTCCCAAACCTCCAGCGTTAGGAGTGTGCGAATCAGTACCGATCAAGAGACCACCAGGGAATGCATAGTTTTCAAGGATAATCTGATGGATGATACCGGAGCCAGGCCTCCAGAAACCGATGTTGTATTTCGCGCACGATGTAGCAAGGAAGTCGTAGACCTCCTTGTTGATGTCTTGTGCGCGTGCCAAATCCTTTGCACCTCCAATTTGTGCCTCGATCAAATGATCACAGTGTACGGTGGTGGGGTTGGCGACGGATGGCATGCCGGCGGACATGAATTGGAGGATGGCCATCTGAGCGGTGGCATCTTGACAAGCTACACGATCCGGACGAAGCTTGAGGTAGGAGACTCCTCTCTCGATCTCTTGTCCGTGGGGATCGTCCAAATGTGAGTAGAGAATTTTCTCTGCGAAGGTGAGAGGTCGATTGAGTCTTTGACGGACGATTGAGAGATTCTCGGACATCTTCTTGTAGTTGATGAAGTTGCCCTTCTCGTGGATATTCTGGTTTACTTTCTTATCGAGAGGGGCGTCGCTGACCGTGGCCATTCTGCGGAGGCCCAGCGAAGCGATTGCTCGCCGCTGAGCTCCGACGAGAGCCTGTCGCGTAGCTAACATTATGAAAGGAGGGAGGGAGAGGAGATGGATATTTGGTATCGTCGCTGTTGTCGCGATCGAGAAGACTGGAGAAAAGGAAAAGAGGTTGTGAAAGGTCGACGAACTTTGAAGCCGAGCTTAAACCTGGAGTGGAGCAAGGAAACAGCTTATCACTCGGCTGGAAGGTGCGGGCAGGCGTAACGTTCGAAGCTATTGGCCAATCAAAAGAGCCGCGATGACAATTGGCGTGCCGACGAGTAAATGCGAGCGAGCGAGGCCAAACGGAGAACGCAACCGGACCCAAGGGAGAGGAGGAAAATGCGATTTCGGATTTTGCGTGAAGAATCTGGCATGAGAACAGCTTTGACCAACCAGGCTGGCCAATGATTCGGCACGGATTTTACCTGCAGACCTTGAGAATTTTTCTCGTGATGAAATTATGGATCCTGCCTTTCTTCCTTCCTTAAGAGCTTGTGCCTTGAGAGCTTGTGAATCCGGAGTTTCCTGTGCGAGAAGAGCCTCTTTGCTTTCGGCCCGCCCGTGATGTTACAACAACTCACATGAGCCTACCGGGAGAAAGTTTCCTTAAGCGATAGTCGAGACTCGACACTTGTTACTTATCCTCAGTAGGCATTGATGGCTCATCCTCTATATAATATTGTATGGAGCACTGCTAAAGCAACATCCGATATGATACCGCAAAGGAATTGAAAGCATTCTGGGACGAGTACAGACTTCAAGGCCTCTAATTGAACGATTGCTTGGAACAGTACAACAGAGTGAAATATGAGTACCAGCCGCAAAGCAATTGAAAGCATTCTGAGCCGCGTACAGACTTCGAGGCCTCTAACTCAATGATTGCTTGGAAGTGAATTATGAGTACCAGCCTCAGCGCCCAGGAGGAATCTCTGCTAGGTCTGAGTCAGGCATGGAGGTGGGACAAAAGAGACTTTGGTTCGCTGTGCTCTTCAGATAGTTGCTGTGGCAGGATGACAACCTTCTCTCTTACACCTACTAATATTAATATATAATTATTTTTTCTTCTCTTGCTTATACTAAGTAGAGGAGATATATACCCGTACATCCACATTTCCAACGGATCTCTCGCTCGAGCGTAGCGAGCAATAGTCTCCACGACAGTGGCCAGCGGAGCGTCAATTGCTTGAGTACGGAGCCATGTGTGCGGTTCTGACAAGGTGGTTGTAAGAAATGGCAGTGGAAGAGACTGGCTCTGTGACCACTCACTCAAGTACTTATTAAGTAGTTGTTCGTCCATCTCATTGCTACGGGCTCAATGCAATACCCTCCGCTACCTCGCTTCTCTCTCGAGCTGGGGAAGCTCCGGCCTCCACGGTAATGACCCGTCGTCGTCGGAGTACCGGTCACATCTCTCAGTTATCATACCAACAGCAAGCGATTCATTTCATCGAGGCACAGAACAGCCATTCCCTTCACTTCTTACTCAATTGCCACGGTACACACTATCGACGCTTCGCATTTACATCCCAGTCATGGCAAGCACATGCGGTGCAATGCAGCACAACGAGTAAGTAATATACAAAAACATCTCAGCCAATATCTGGGCTTGGCAAAGACATGTGAAATTGGCAGATGACCTAACCAGAAACACCAATAGAACACATCCCTCAGCACCGCAGGAGGGGGGAACCGACGAACCGACTTCAAACTACGGAGTACGTGGACCACGTTCTCCCCACTTCCACCTGTCCTGTCTGGCTCTTTCTTTTAAACACTACAGTATTCCTCTCTTCATATACTCTCGTTACCACATCTTAATACACCTTTTTCCTCAGTGTGAGTCTCGGCATCATCGGTTGACAGGAGAGAAACGTTGAATATAGCCCTGTCGGTGGAGCATCAAGAGTTCCCAACCAAATAGCTCTATAGAGGGATACGAGACGAAGTACAGTAGAAGACTATCCCACCACGTCTCGAATCCAAGAACCGATCGGACGAGGACGTCCTATAATTAATTCGTGTCTCGACCATTACCGGATTTCCCGACGAGCAATCCCAAGTGCTGCACAGTACATTCCATATAGACCTTCCATATAGACCTTCTATATAGAATTGGAGCTCTCTCTCGACTCCAAACTCAACATCAACCCTACGAATTCGAAATCCTGTCATGTCCGCAGACGATCCAAGTCCTCCCATACTCCGGCCAAAACCACGAAGGCCATTCGACCACAGCGTTGCACCTCACCAACCACCCAGTCCTCTCCTCTCCCCCGCATATCTCGACGAGACGCCCTCGCGGACGCATTCCATATTAAACCTCACGTCCTCGACCCTAGGCGGTATCTACTCCCCAACCGGCTACGATCGCGACGACGGCGAGTTATCCACGCCATGGGGCACGGGAGCAGAAACACCATATAGCCACCCTCACACGCCTTCCACGCGTAGACGATCACATTCCATAGCGCCCCCTCCGCCCGTACCGTCCACCACATCCAAATTGTTCTCACTGCTATGGAGGAGCACATTGCTATTCGGCACGGGCATGGGATATGGGAGTCTGGTACGGCATTTACACGACGACAGGAAACTGGCTGCATTTCAGGTGGAGGGCATCATCAAACCACGGGATGATTGGACATATCTCGTTTTCTGGGGGGTTGCAGGTGTCGGGTTGGGTAGTCTCTTACCGTGGATCGACACGTTGTTCTGTACGGACTCATCATCCATCTCGAGTCCCGTCGCCCCACGGAGGAATTCAAGTTCTACGCGTGTCGTCGAGGACGAACATCTTGATTCGAGCGGTCTGCTCGGCGCAGATTGGACACCCGCAATCCGAAGCGTGGGAGCATTCGTCGGAATCGCCTATGCCATCGTACGTCCCGCTTCCTTCCATTTCCCACTCACGAAACACCACTGACCCTCCCCCAGCGCAAACTCCCCTGGTCCTCCTCCCTCCAAGCATCCCTCACGCTCTTCCTCGTCAACCCGGTCCTCTGGTACCTCATCGACCGATCCACGCCGGGCTTCGCCCTCTCCGCCGCCGTCGGCGCAACCGGCACCGCGCTCCTCCTCGCCTCCAACCACCCCGACATGATGCCGCATCCCACGACGTACGGCCGCACGACCAACACCTCCACCCCCGGCCACGACCCCGCGATCCGCGACGAGCTGCACGTCATGGGTGTGGGCGTTGGGGCGTACGTCAGTCGGGAGAGCATCGAGGGCGGCATCTGGATCCTCAGCGTGCTGTTCTGTAGCTGTGTGTGTTTTGGGAATGTCGGGAGGAGGTTGGCGCTGCGTGGGACGGCTGGCGTGCGAAGCGAGCGGTGGTAGATGTTGTGCAGCGTAGCGTAGTGCGGCGTAGTGTACGAAAACTTGTACTATATTGTACGAACCTAAGGGTTTCTTCTTCTTCTTCTGTTGTATCACGATCTTGTCTCGTACTTATGAGGCATTGGTTTGGTTTGGTTTGGTTTGGTTTGGTTTGGTTTGGGTTGGGTTGGCTTGGTTTGGGTAGGGTTGGGCTAGGTCTCGGTCTGGATAGACATTGCATTGCATTGTATTGCATTGTATTGTATTACAGAAATTGGTTACACCAGAATTACTTTAGCTAATCTAGCTAGTTGGACAAGGTAAAACAGGTAGGTATGATCAAAAACCCACAAAGGAAAAAGAAAAAGTTGCTTGAAAATTGAAAATTGAATTGAAATTGAATCATAGAGATCTTTACCTCTCCCGTGCCTTACCTCTAGAGTTCTCTCGGGGGGGAGGGGGGGGTGAATGATGGCAAGTGCCATTTTTTATTTATTTATTTTGTTTTGTTTGGGTTTTGGTTGGGTTGGGTTGGGTTGGGTTGGGTTGTAGGTTATTGGACGTGGTTGGTGTTTGGGGTTGATGTTTGGGGTTAGCTAGCTAGCTAGAGTTCTTTTTGGGAGTTGTGTTGTGTAATGGAGAGAGAGAGAGAGAGAGTATAACTATGGCTTTGCTTCTTGATGTAGAGTTTTAGGTAGGACTGTTTAGTCTCTGTATCTCCTAGGCGTCTTTCCTACGTCTTCGCTCTTGATT
The DNA here is from genome assembly GCA_003988945.1 of Chaetoscypha palmicola. NCBI lineage: Eukaryota > Fungi > Ascomycota > Leotiomycetes > Helotiales > Helotiaceae > Chaetoscypha > Chaetoscypha palmicola. Next base: position 92,764 of record QYAH01000088.1, on the reverse strand, counting down.
TCCCCTTGTAGCTTTCACCTCCCTACCAGTTTCCATCCATCTATCTCATCATATCCACCACTCCGCCCAAGTTTTTGTTTTCGCCTACCGTGCCATCTCATCTCATCACTTCCTCTCATCCCCCCCGCACTCCCCCCCGCCGTAACATCTCACATGCCAACATCGCGCGCACTTCTCGTGTCGATACCACAGCGCGCTCGGGTCTGTCGGTTGGAGCGTTTGACAGCGCTGTGGAGATGGTGGCGTTAGTGAGGGACTTGGGATGGTGTGTGTGGGGGTTTGGCAGGAGGTAGGGGGTAGGGGGTAGGGAAAGTGGATTGAAGATGGACTTCGTGATTATACCACGCGTGCTCTGATATTATCTTTGCGTCTCTACCCCTAACATAATCCCTAGAATTGGTATTCGTAATTCCTGTCCGGGTATAGGTTAGGTGCTTGTGAGGGGTGGCAAGAGATTTAAGATACTGTTTTATTGTTGGTGTTGGGAATTGATATGTACTGTACTTCTCCTTCGCGCGCAGTATTTAGAATTCTCGCCTCCAACTCACGAGCTTAGCATAGACCAATAGCGACGGTAGGAGGTGGAGGGTGAAGGGTGAAGGGTAGAAGGTAAGAGGGCAAGAAAGTAAGAGGATAGGAGGGTAGGTAAACAGGTTTGAAGACGGGCCGCTCTTCTCCCACCTCAACCCCGTCCCCAAGGGAAGCAAAAGGAGAAAGGACGCACGCAGCATAGATATCTCCATGTTGAATTGTTCGGACGTGTCTTGGGTATTGTTGCTGTCTTTGAGGTTGTGGGCGGTGTGTTTGAGTGGGCGGGTTGCATTGTGGGGGATTGGTGGTGGTGGTGGGTGGATGGGGTGGATGGGGTGTGAGGTGTGAGGTGTGTGTAATTGTGGTGGTTGTTGGATGATGGAGTTGGTAAGATGGAGCGTGGTAGATGGATGTTGGAATTGGTATGATGTTTTGTGTATTCTGTATTGTCTGCGAGTTTGTTATATATTCAGGTGTTGATCGGTCTGAAGGTCTGAAAGTCTGTTGTTGAGCGACCTCAGATGAGGGCAGGTAAGGGCAGGTGCTGTTGTTGATTCTTTCCTTTCTTGTCGCTGTGCTGGGTTGTAGTCTATGACGAGTGGCCTTCCATTTGGGAATGCTTTATTTCTCGTCTCGAACTTCATGGCTTCATGGTCTGGTGTCAATACATCAGTGAGACGACGAGGGTTTGAAGAAAGATTCAGATCCAAGGTTGTGTGAAGAGTTGCACGTCAGCCTGGCAGCCGTCACACTTTACGGATACTTGGCTTGGTGGGCATCAAGATGAAGATGAAGATGAAGATACTCAGGTATGTTCACCCTCCTACCCAACATATCAACCTCTCATCTACACAATGAAATATCCGGCTGTTGTTACCGCAGACATATCTACCCTGCCCAAGCAACCATCGCCGTACCTATCAAAGTACTCCAAGTAGCCCACGCACCTATCCATCACGGTACCAACACCAGTCCCCCTATGACGACCAGCGCTCCACATCGGCACCCGCGCTATCCACCTTCGCTTCCGTAAGTTATAATTTTCAATATCCCTTTTCTCCCCAACCAGAGATGAGCGTCCGTAGCAGTGCAAGCTGTATCAGCAACATTCAGTCTAGTTCGTCTACACAGCTGATGTGAGAAAGTCCGTGGCAGCGCCAGCTGGAACAGCAGTATTAAGCCCAGTTCCTATCACAGCCTCAGTGTACTCATCCTCTGGTCCTATTTTTTTTTTATTTTTTTTGCCTTTGAGCTGATTGATACCTTTTTTTTTTTTTGCATCCTTTTTTGGCGCAGTGGTAAGCGAATGCAAGCGATGGGATTGAAGGTGAAGCTGGTTGTGGATTGGATTCACTATGACGTGGTGAATATCTAGATCTGGGCTGGCCTGGCCTTACCCCCCTCGGTTTTAGCCAATGTGGAGTCTGGCAGTGTCTACCGATAACAGACAGATTGTGTTTCTTGGATTGCTGCTTTTTTTTAGATGCATGACCTAGGAGTGTGCAAAGTATATAATATCTTCGTTTTTGGCAAATTGGAAGTCCTTTGGTCACGGAGGAGAACGGACGCGAATGTGGATCCGGTGATTCCACTACACTCCAATGGATACACAATTTTCATTTTAGATGCACGGGGATGATAAGATTTCACTGACGCGTAATCAACTACTTTTCAAGGAATACGCGTGGTGGTGATGATAATATACAAATCTGGAGGCAGAGGGGGCGATCGCGTCCTACATTAAGCGAGACGCCAAGCCTGTGCGCTCATTTATCATCCTCACCTTCCTACAGTCTACCACCACTTCCATAACATCACCGACACTTAAACAGCTTCAATTATCATTCCTAGGATCACGGTAGCTGAGTCTCTATCCAAAAAGGTGTTTGTGTCACGTCATCCCCTGCGGACGAGACAGCCGGAATTAGCGAGACGATACTGCTGATTATGTGAGACATGACATGGCTTGCTTATTTACACCCGACATGATCGATATATTGGGTTTCGTCAATTCGCTGACGTCTCGTTCGAATGTTACGTTGCGTTCCTACCGATATTATAGCAAATCATCATCTCGACATCAAGCTCTCACTCAGACGACTTCAACCAGGGCTGTCGTCGTGGTACCTTCGAAGTCGGATCAGTTCTCGACAACTCAAAGGTTTCCGCGAACGCGAACGCTCAAGGAGCAGCAGCCTCATATTTTGCTTGTATGTCAGGTATTGTAGATTGTGTATCGCTGCTTCTAGCTGATATAACTAGTTATCTAATTATGATGACATTCGAATATACGGACCCGAAGAACCTTCCGAGACGTCGTTGTATTGTCACGTCCGATATAAGCGATCGAATAAAACTCCATGAAGATACTCGATATACTGCGTGCGGCGCGCGCTGATATGACTCCTCTACTAACTAAGATACTCGACAGACTAGTATACCTACAGACTTTCCGCTTGCTTCGGTGCTGATTTCTCGGTCGTGGTAACGCCGTAGTATATCCGTTTCTGCGGCGGGTTACAGATATAGGTTCTAGCGAGCGTTTTTTCTGGATCGAGGCGTATGCGCCGTTGGCGAAAAGAGATGGACGTGTCTTTATTCAGCGGTCTTGAGGAGATACTAGGAGTGGTAATTGAGGTTAGGTGCAAAAGTATGGTTAGAGTATGGAGTATATGTAGGAATTAAAGATGTTATAGGGATATGGTTTAGAATTATTTCTGAAGATAGCGATCTAGATTCCTTATCTTTAGGAATGATATATAAATTCTTCATCGCTCTCGCTGCACGCGAGTTATACCTTTCTAAACACAACCCCGATTACTCGTCATCCTCGGTGTAGCGATAAAAACCCCTCACCATCTTCTATCCAAGTAAAAAACTAGCGATCTATCATTCAACACGGCCCCTCATTCGATTCGATTCGATTCGCACGGCCTACATCACCCCGCCAAAGGCAGGCAGCAGGAGTATTAAGCCCTCGCTGCTGGTACGGGTACGGGTGTATCGATGGATGATATGTCATGAATACACGATGTTATCGTAGAGGGAAATGCATGCACTTCTTGATATCTTTTACGTTCGAGATGGATGCATGGATGGATAGATGGAGGGACGCGTTGGAGTGAGGGATATGGCGAGGGGGGGATAGATTCGTGTGGAGATTGAGATTGAGATGTGGGATTCTGGTTTTTGTTATGGGGATGGATGGGTTTAGTGGGTTTGTTGGGATGTTTGTGTCTGCTTTTGAGATTTGTGTGGATGGTGATGGTGATGGGGATGGGGATGGGGATGGGGATGGGGATGGGATGGGATGGGATGGGATGGTGGGGTAGGGTTACTCTGGGCTGGATGGATGGAGGGGTTGTAAGTGTGGGTAGAAGTTAAGCTATTGATCTATTGATATAGCTGAGTGAGGAGAACTCATCGTTGGTTGGATTTAGAGTTGTTAGTAGGATTGGGGTATTAGTATCTATCTACTTCTTATATCTTACTTTGCTTGATCTACTTTTCTGCTTGTCAGCTTATCTACTTCGTTAGATATATAATCCCGTAGAATAAACAATCTACTTACTTATTTATTTATGTTTGCTATATCATCTTTTCCCCGTTGAATGTCTGTATGTGTGAATGCTACTTACTTACTTACTCACGCACTTACTTACTCATGCACTTACTATCTAGCTATTATATTATACTATACTATACTATAATACACGATCTATCTATATTATCTTATCTCGTAGTCTTAATTAATTCAGTCTATCATGATCAAATTAGAACTTGAAACTCGAAACTTGAATTTTGAATTTTGATTTGTTTGCTACGTATACGATGATTTTAAGAGGGATGCTGAAATATATAATGGGATCTGATACTTGGAATGGCGTGGATATAAGACTGGCGTGGCGTGGTAGATGTGTGGTATGGTATGTCTAACCACGTACTTATATAGATAGGTAGGAGTTTAGAGTGATTCACGTTACAAAAACGGGCGTCTGAAAACTCCCTGCGTGGTAACGATCGTGCCGCTTTATATTGCATCGTGCTCTCTATCTTCCTCTCCCTCTCCCTTACGTCTTCCGCTTACGACGCCTCGAATCGCCAGTGATAGATACAACTCCGAGCCATACCATACCATACCAGCATACCACTTTCCATCCCCGGACAAAATCTTCTCAAATCCCAGACTATCGCATGTCCGACTCCTTCTCATACCAACCCAACCCACCACACCCCCCAGCTGACTTCCTACGCCCCGAACCAGATGAACGTTCGCGACACCACACCACACCACACCGCACCTCGCTTGCTTGTTCTGCGGTCGTGCGAGACTAGGATCCTGTGAACGAAGGCGATAAACAATCCTTTTCTGTGACTGTGGTGCATTTGCTGGGGGAGAGACTCGTTAATTGAAGGAAGGGAGTGTTGGAAGTATGACCATGACGATGGGAAGGAGTGTCGTTACGCTATTACCTGCCTACCACGCGGAAGTATTGTGCAACTGATGAGACGTCAGGATATCTGACGAGGGGTAGCGGGTTTCAGAAGCTTCATTAATATCATTGATATGTCGGGTGCCAATCTAAACTACCCTGTGATATGACGATACAATACGTATACCTAATTTTCCCAGCGCCTCAACGCCATTCCATTCTTTAATATGCCCCTAATGCCAACATCCATCACCCATACCCTCAACTCGACATCTCCTTATCCCACAACTTAAAATCCTCCCTCCTGATCCCACCCCGATCACACATACTCCTAAAAGCCCCACCCCTCTCATATAGAACCAACGGCGTATCCAACTCCGCAATCTTCCCCTGATCCATGACGCAAATCCGATCATAATTGATAATCGTCTTCAGCCGATGCGCGATACACAATAGCGTCTTCCCCCGGAACCCAGACGCGATGGTGCGTTGGATCTTCTCGTCCGTCTCCATGTCCACGCTGCTGGTCGCTTCGTCGCAGACGATGATCTGGGAGCCGCGGACGAGGGCGCGAGCGAGGGCCATGAGTTGGCGTTGGCCGAGGGAGAAGTTGAGGCCTTCGTCTTCGACGATGCCGTCGAGGTGGATGCGGCCGGGTGATTTGTCGTCGAGTGAGGCTTCGGCGGAGATGAGATCGGATTGACGTAGTGCGGACCAGAGTTCGAGATCGGTGTGTTCGCTGAATGGATCGAGGTTGGTGCGGATGGTTCCTTTGAAGAGAGTTGGGTCTTGAGGGATGATGGCGAGACGAGAACGGAGATCTTGGAGGCCGATGGTGCTGATGTCTAGTCCGTCGATGGTTATAGAGCCGGCAGAAAGTTCGATGAGTCGGAAGAGGGTGGACATGATGGATGATTTTCCGGCACCTGTCCTGCCGACTATTCCTATCCGTTCGCCTCCCTTGACATGCATGTTCAATCCAGAAAGTACCAATGGTAGGTTTTCTCGATAACGCATTTGTACATTGTTGAAAATGATCTCTCCAGATTCGGGCCAAGACTCGCGAACTTCGACCGTATGTAAAGGAGCTTCTTCTTCGAGTTGTGTTCCATAGTAGTGAAGGCGTTCAGTAGCATTCATACCATTCTCTACCTCTGCCAATTGTCTTACGGTGAATTGAATCATCTGAACAATAGACAGAATATAACTCAAGACCAGACCAGCTATAGAGGGCGAGACGTTGAATCGTGAAGTGACAACCAATATGCCGGTAACAAAAACAAGTAAATTACCAATGATATCTAACCTCGTCGAAAGCCAGCGTTGGTTGGCGAATGTCAGGAAATATGCACTGTTCATCTCATCAATTGAATCGCGGATATCCACGATGAATCGATCCTTCAACCCGTACGCACGAATACAGGCGGTGCCAGATAGACCTTCGCTAAATTTGGCGAAAACGTTGGAGCGAAGGACTGATTCGAATCTCTTCATCTCTCTTGCCGATGCTCGATAATAACCAGCAGAGAAAATAAAGAGAAGGAAAAGTGGTCCGAGAGCGATGGCGAAATAGTGGAAATATGCAATGATCAGGCCGAAGACGGAAAGAATCATGGCTAGCGTCAAAAAGTACATCCTCATAGCATCCGTCAAATTGTTATCCATGACATCAACGTCTCGAGAAAAGCGATTGGTAATTCGTCCAAGTGGTGTGGTATCGAAAAAGGACATGGGCGCACGAAGAGCTCTGGTGATAGCTCTATTGAGCATAGTCTTACTCGCGATTGTGCCCATTAAAGTAAGTGCCAAGGAAAATGCAAAGAGGGCGAGTGCTTGCGAGGCACCCAAAGCTCCATAGACACCGATATAAAGTCCTTTCGAGTAGCCGAATTCTAGAACGTGTTAGTATTTGAGGTAAAGATAGAGACGTAGGGATACGGACCGTCACTTGTCCACCAGGAGAGCCAGAGACTGGTACCGATGTTTCCTGCTTGAGAAAGTAGCAAGAAGAATAGAACCAGTGGCGCGTTCATAATCGAGCCGGAAGCTCGAATGTAGTCGATATAAACGGCCCAAGGAACACTCTTGACGGCTCTTTCCTCGGCCTGCATAAGAGCTTTTCCTCCCTTGCGTTTCTTCTTCTGAGTTTTGTTCTCATCTTCAATTTCATCATCGTTCACATGTTCCTCGTCTTCCTGCTTCTCTTCTACTGCTGTTGTTTCCATCAACAGTTGAAATGCCGGGTGATTTGCCATGAGGTTGTCGAATGTATCGATCGCTTGGATATGTCCCTCCTCCATCCAAATGATACGGTCACATCTGTTCAAGACCCACAGTTGATGGGTGGCAAGAACTCTTGATTTGTTTTTCAAAAGGCCAAGAATCGCATGATCAAAAATGTGTCGGCCTACATGTGCATCGACCGCGGATAATGGATCGTCCATAAGAATCAGATCGGCATCGAAGTAAATAGCGCGAGCGATATTGAGTCTCTGCTTTTGACCACCGGAAACAGTAATACCACGTTCTCCAATTTCGGTGGCATCACCTTGAGGAAGCATATCGAGATCTGGCTGGAGAGCGCAAGCATCGATTACTTTGTGGTACCTAGAACCATGTTAGCGTAACGTAGACGATTTTCGGGAAGGACGTACCAATCCCTATCCATCTCCTTGCCAAAGAGAATGTTTTCCCGCACGGTGGTATTCTGAATCCAGGCATATTGTGGACAAAAGGCGCGACTGGCGCCAATAGACAACTCTCCTTTAGTTTTTCGCATATCTCCAGCAAGCGCAGCAAGTACTGAACTTTTTCCACTTCCCACGCCACCAATGACAGCGACCAATTCGTTACGTCCAATTGAAAAATTCATGTTCTGTAATTTGAAAGGTTCCCTTTCCTCCGTAAGTGTTGTAGCGTCGTCGGGTGTGGTATCACCTGAAGTCGTACCATCCGCGGGCTTTGTTAATTTATCAATGCCCTTTTCGTCTTTTAGAGCCTGCTTTTGAGCCTTTTCAACTTTAGCATCCAATTTGCTTGTCTTCTTCCCTGTGACAGGGACACTATCTGGATCTTGCGTTGCAGTCCTTTCCCATGTGAAGTCGGCATTCTCTAGATCGAGTGCGTTCTTGGCCCCTTCATCAGGTTTGACCTCTTCCGCCTGGTCCTCGCTCATCAGATACTCTTGAATTCGGTAGATAGACTGCCAAGCATCTGTCACTTGCCCAATGACCAGAGGTAATAAATTGAGAGGAACTCGGAGTGAGTTGAACAAAGCCAACGACGAGAAGACGTGAGCCGGGTTTAGATCGTGATTAGTGAGAGAATAGGTGACGAATGCTAACATGGATGCGAAAATAGGTAAGGACATCGAAACGGCATTGATCGCGTTCCTGATAATGAGCAAGATCTGAATCGCAGTGATTTCTCGGTCTCGAAACTCGCCAACTCGCTTAAGGAAAGCGCTCTCCCAGCCGAAAAATTTGACGAAGCGAACCGCCTGTAATATCTCCTGAGTCAAGCTAACCCGCTGATCGGTAATCTTGTTGATGCCTTTTCTTCGTACGAATAACGATTTGACAGCTTTGGTTAATAGCGGCAGTCCAATAACCAGAAGTCCAAATCCAGCAAGAGCACTATAGGTCAAGTTGACGATCAGAAGTATCAAAGTGATGACGCAAGCAAGAGGGGCTGTCCAAACCATATGGAAGAGCCCCGAGGCTTGATCGACACGATACGTATCGACAGACATGAGATTGACCACTCTTCCATTTGCCCATCCGGTCCCGTCTCCCGAGATACCCTTCCCAGCATCCGCACCATTTTTGGCGCCCTTTCTGTTCTTCTTGGCTTTTTTCGGGTCCGTCTTCCCTTCTTCCTCCTGTCCAGCAGCTGGCTGAGCCTCGATTTCTCGTCCTCCAGCCTTTGCTCGTCCTGAGATGCTCATGGCCTTTTCGAAGATGACCGAAATAAGGACTGCTCTAGCCTCCCCTCCGACCATCATTCCACGATAGATAAAATGATTTGTACCCAGACTCTGAATCATCTGCATGAACGTAATGCCAATGACAAGACCAATCCCCTTTCCTATATGTGGCACAGGCTCTCCACGACGTTGAGCGAAGTATGCGTCGGTCGCGAACTGGATAAGATATCGAAGGGTATATGGCGAGATAACTTGGAATATATTCGCAAAGAACTGGCATGTGCCTCCTATCCAGAACTCAACCTTGAAAGTTTCGTGTAACGCCCATATCAGTGGATATTTGTCCCCCCTTGCCACTCGTTTCTTGAATGAGGTTTGCAATTTATCGGTCATGAGCTTCGTACTTCGGTCTGGGTTGACAGTCCAGATATCATTCTGTTCGAGGGGTCTTTTGTAGCCAACCTATGATAGCCTAGTCAGTGTGTGATATGGGATGGCGCAACAAGTAACTTACAGCCATCAGTGGTGCGATCCATTGGAAATAGACCAGACTGAAGAACCCAGCAGAATATTCTCTTGAAGAACCTCTGGTTTCGGGAACTGGAGGTATTTTGCCCCATCGCAAAGGATTGGCCTTTTTGTACCATGCCTTTTTCTCAACTGGTTCCTCGCCAACTTCAGTTCCCACACTTGTATTTGTCGCATAGCTTTTTATACGATCCGCTGCCGGTCTCTTCTCGTCGTCGACATCGACATGGCCTTTCTCGCCCCGACTCGATGAGGAGCCATTATGTGAGGCGGCTTTAATTAAATCTTTCTCGGACTTATCGACATGGAGTGGCTCGTCGTGGGTTGGATTTTGTGCTTCTGCTTGAGGATCTGGCGGGGTGATGTCCTTGTCTCGAGCATAGTCCGTCATGATCTTAGTAGAGCTTGATACTGTATCCAAGAATGCGATCCATCAGATCAATCACAAGTGGTGTGGGGAAAGGTTGCTACATATCCAAGCAGGAAATGTTCACTCATCCGACCACAGTATATTGCCTAGGGTAGATCGACCTCCCGGAGTAGTCGTCGGCCATGTTGTTTGGTCATCATGGCCCGCCAGACATGGGTCGTGCACTTTCGACTCCATACTACCATAGTGCATTTGTTCGGACAGCGAAATGCAAGTACAAGGATTAGAAATGCAGTACAAGTTGCGCATCTTGTCGAATTGCCTCCGACGGAGCGTAAAGTAAACGACAGCCGCCATTTCGCAAAGACCTGGTCCAGTAAGAAAGCTGTAAAGCTGTCTATACTGGAGTCTAGCCTATCTGGGCACTAGGCGTCGAAGAGTACGGTCAGCGAAATGGCTTTTGTGTAGTATTCTATATTAGTCAGAGAAGATATCTCTTTGCCATGCCGGAATGTATAAATCTGCGATTGGCCCACCGGGACCGACTCTTGATAGAGAGAGTCTTTGTATTGCCTTCTGAGCTTACCGAGAACAACCACGACTCCCGAGATGGTATCCAATTCGTGGAGTCTAACGAAGCCTCTCAAGCGCAGTGAGCAAAAGGCTCTATTCTCTGCGGAGCGTCACGACGCTGTGGTGTTGGTGTTATCTGAACATTGCGGACGCACTTTGATGTGAAAGAAGAATAACCAAAGGGTCGTTTGCGCAAAACCATAAGCTGCTCTACCTCTCCCTCAGTTCTTGGCAAGAAGCTTGTTTGAACGATTGTTGATTTCCATGACCCACAAATGCCCGCAACTCTCTTTCGTGAGGCTTCAAGCAATATCTTTGGCTCAAGCCCAAGCTAAGGTGTATCGTACGGAGTGTATGTCCCATCCTGAAATCCCGACTTTCCGATTTATCGATTTACGCCCTCTAACTACTATATATTTAATTATAACTTTTATAATAATAGAGTAGAGACGATTAATATAGAAGGTATAATTAATTAAATAGTTAATTAATACAGTGTTTTTAGAATGGGACATCCGCTCTACACGGTACACCTTACGGAGGTACCAAGCTTTCTTTCATGTTCGCCCATGTCTAATTCGAGCCACGTACACTTATCCCATTCATGAACATGAAAATCACAGGCCCATGCCTTCCGAAAGTGGCAATTCTCGAAGCTCTACCGGTCTGTGTTTTGTCAGATAGTTCTGTCAAAGAGGTGGTTGCCACAATTCATTCCAGACTGCGGAGTATCAATACTGTATGTCGACCGACAAGGTCATGTTGTATCGTAACAGTTGTCCAGGACTCCAGGCACGGACCACGGAGTAGTTCAGATGTGACCGGCGCGGACTTAAGACAAAGTTCCGTGTAAGGAGTACCTACCGAGCGCCGGCGAGCTAGAGCCGGAGCGGCAGTACGAAGTACCTGGTACTTACGGCGGTCGATTTTGAGGCAGAATAGCGGTGAGGCGAGTATGTTTTGCAGGCGCCTCTCGGATTCGCTTGTGCAGCCACTGTCATTCGAGATATCGCCGTTGAATGATTTCTAATGATCTCGATGATCTACAGTATCGTAAGTTGTACTTCGTATGCCGGATCATCGACCCGAAGATCTTGCATGCGGATTAAGAACGGGGCGCTGACTTATACCGAACTCAAAACCAACAGGCAGCTAGCTCCCTGACGACTGCTGGTACTCCAGTTGCTATTGGGATTTCTGGATGGTTCACTGGTGGTTATATCGCCCTTCTATGGTGCGTTAAGTAGTGAACTAGTATCTGGATCAAGGAGACGGTGCCGAAAAAGAAAAGCGTTATTCATGATGATGCTCTGCTCACACGGTGAGTAGTAATGATAAATGACGCTTACCGCAGAACTCCCATCGCTATGATGATAGGAGCCCAATATATCCCTAAATATACCACCACACAATACAAATATCCAACGACAGATCTCACGCCCCCAAACTATCAACCAAAGCATTCTCATCTTTCGACGTCAACCCAATAGTGGCAGCGTAACCAAAAACCCCACCATGACACACCTCAAGATGATTAACGATATCCTGAACCCAATTCTTCGGACAATCAGCAAACTCCTCACCAACACCAATAGTCGCAATCTCTTTCAACCGAGACTCGCGTTCCGCTACAAGTCCATCCTCAGATAGGAGGTAGTCGTAGGTGATTGCGTCGATAGGGACACGGAGTATTAGAAGGGCGAGACAGACGATGAGACCGGTTCTGTCTTTACCTTGGGTGCAGTGGATTAGAACTGGCTGGGTTTGGGGATTCGAGATCGCCCGGACTGCCTATAGGAAGGTGTCAGCGTCCGATGGGGTATGTGAGAGGGAAAGTTACCTCTGCTACTTCGGTGCCGCAGTTGTCGATTGTGTCTTTGCCTAATCCTACGAGGCCGCGAGGTTGCATTACTTCGCGTCCCATGACGCGGATGGCTTTCATTCGCTGCCTGAATAGCATGAAGAATACAACTTTTCTTGGATAGTATCAGTGTCATGACAGATATGGCGTATAAGATGGGGCTGTCAATCACATCAAATTCCACCAGGATAATTGCCGTAGAAGGCTCCGCTCGAAAGCTTTGCCATTGACGTTGATCGAGAGATATTCCACGCCTGGGATCTTGAAGGGTTCCAGTAACGCTTGGTTGGATTGAACAACTTGAGGCATTAAGAGTTCTCCCTCTCTCTTCTTTTTTTGATTTGCATGTTCCGTCCTATTCCGTTTAGTGGGGATTGATATGATTGTGAGATTATGGCAACATACACGGTCCTTAAATCCACTATGGTTTTGATGCCAAACTCATCGACTAGTCGTTCTCGATCCAGCATTGTCGCATCGTCTGATAATGTCAGTTGGGGTTTGAATCCGGTAGCTGTACCGGGCAATGTTACCTGGCCGTGCTGATCGGAAGAGGATCCCTTCAGATAAAAGCCTACCGTCAATCTTAGCCAGGACAGAGATACACTCCATTTCTATGGCGTGTGGATCCTGCACCCAGTCATTGATCGGGAACATACTTCTCTCCCACAAACTCATTGATTGTTTTGCCCACATCTCTGAAGTTCAACACGTTTTGGAAACCTTCGTAGTTCTGCATCTCTCCCTCCCGAACATCCAGGAGGCCTTTCACATCCTCTTCGGAATTCGCCATCTTGCTGGTTCTGTTTCTTAACATCTTGATAAGTTAATTGAATTTGAAGGTAAACGATTGTGAGGAGATGGAAAGAATGTGAAGCGAAGTCAGACGTGCTATCGTGAGTACAGAGAACCAACGTCAAACCCTTCCTTCAGAAGGAGAGAGTAGCGATTGATTGTCACGAGACCATGAGGAGCAACGGAGCTGGACTTAAGACCACTCCCACTTGTGGGTTTCTCGATATCTCGTGTTGAAGAATCCCTGTGACGATCAAGTAGAATAAGCTCGATAGGGTTCTTTCACGACGCGAGCTGGGGTACATCTCCGGACCCTTGCCGGATGCAGCAATGAACAGAGATCCATAGATCTTTTCTAAGCCTTGGAAGATTTGCACATGAATTCGACGTGAAATATCAGTTTATATATCAATCTTTTCTGTCTCTTCTCATGAATACATGTCGAACAGTATGTGCGGCCTTAGGTTCCAGGTCGCAATTAAGGCTTGTGTCTCTCGGCAATACCTGGCAGAATGTGGCTGAAGGAATGACGTAGGCGGTCTCGATGGTCTTTCAGAGGGTTTCGACGGTGAGAGGTCTAGAGAGCTGGTGGCAGAGCTAACAGCAGATTAGCTGATGATGCGAACGAGATCCAAGGCACGCCGAGCAACTACTACTACTCTACTGCCACTCTGCTACTCCTGCCTTCATCCTTTTTCAATTCAAAACATCTGGAATCTGGAACGTCGTGCCACACATATTCATCCCTTGCACAGCACCTACCAGCAAATGCGACCTGATGACATCACAACCACAACATACGTCCTGAAGTCAATCCTCTCCTGAAGTCGCAGAACAGCAATTGTTTCTCGGAAAGCAAGGCTCTTTTCACCAAATCACTCCACGTTGTGTCTGGCCGCATCCAAATCTAAACGTATCGCCTAGGATCGCGACAATGGCGCAAACAACCGCAAGTGTCCCCACCGGAGGCCAGAACGGACAAATTCACAAGACCCCTCATACCACGCCCTCAAAACTCGAAGATCAAGCTGCGGTTGCGGCCTTGTACGTCAAGAAATACGACTCTGGCAAGAGCAAGAGCAAGAGCGGGCATGAATTTCTAGACGAGGATCACAAACTATCCTCTGCTGGTATGATCTATTCGAGCAAATACTCACGTGGTTTCTGAGCTTTATTGACGTCGTTTGCAGGCGCCGCAGCATCTCTGAAATATGCCAATCCTCAAGATCTCCCAAGTTATCCATCAGCTGGTCTGAAGAACGATTCGGCAGCCGGAGCTGCCGCAAGTCTCGGATGGGCCAACCAGAAGCCATTTGAACATTGGAAACCTGTCCCATCTGGTCCCGCAGCTACCGCGGCGCTTGCGGCCAAAGATTACAAGATGAAGCCACTTTGGCAACCAGAGTCCAGCTCCCATGGAGCAAAGGCAGCTTTGATAGCGCATAAGAACGATGGTAAAGTTGAAATCTGGAGACCGGAATCAACATATGCTGGTGGTACTGCTGCCGCTCAAGCGTTCAAGAAATTCGGCGCAGGGCAATCGTCCCCTCAGATCGACTATGGATACACTGCTCTTGGCCGTCAAGGCTCTCTGTTAGCCGCGACTGGTGCCATGTCTATGAGCAGGAAGCGTGCAGAGTCAACACCACAACTACCACCAAAGTTGGAGACCTATCCCGATGAAGCCAACGCAGTCGCAAATGCCTTGAGCGCCGCCACTTCTGCACACAACGCTAAGAAGAGTAGCCATGCGTCGCCCAAAGGTGGATCGGTCCCTTACACCAACATGTCAAAAGAGATGTATACTTCACATCCACCAGTGGCTCCCGAAATTAACGAGGCCAATCAAAAAGATTCGCTGCATGCCTCCGCGGTCGTAATGGCGCAACAAATGTTCAAGATACAGCAAAAGCAGATTGAGCAAGAGAAGAATTCTCACAGTCAAAGCGGGGCAATGGCCGCCCATACTCGACGACGGTCGACATCCAGTTCTGGTGATGACGTCCAACCAATGAAACTCAACAATCTCCAAGAAGCCGCTCAGAAGTTGGCCCAAGAGAGGCTTGCAAAGTTACACGATGAGCACGCTCAGAATCGAGAATACCGAGATTACTACGGCTCTAGTCAACAGCCTTCAAATCGCATGTCGATCCGTGGCCGAACACGTCGCCGAGCTTCTAGTGATGGGGGGCTGGATGAGGATCGAGAGCAGTCCAACAAAATCAAGGCTCAAATGTCTATCTTTTCGAATAACTTATCTCAGATTGACGAGAAGAAAAGGACAAAAGACAGAGAAAATCTAATTGCAGTCGCTCAACGCAATGTCACGAAAAGTTTACACGGAATGGATGAGAAAGTGTTTGCGGACACTGGTAAGATTGCGCCATCTCTGTTGAACGAGTGGGAAGTCAAAGCACATGCCGCTGCTCAAACTAAGAGTGATGTCCGAATGGAAAATCATGGCAAGATACATATTGGTGGAGGAAAATTTGTCAACCAGAGTGCTGTTGATCTTGTTGCTGCGAAAAATGTTCAGCCTGTCTTGGACGATATCAACGAGAAAGCGGAGGCAAAGAGACTTCGAGAAGCCGAGTTGAAAGCGGATTTGGACAAGGCGAAATTGGACGCACAGAAGCAGAAGGCAAAGGCAAAGGAGGAGAAGGAAATCAACCGCAAGTTGAAGGGTATGTTTCTCCGTTAAGTATTCAAATTGACGCTAATCGCGAGCAGAATCCGACAAACAAGACGAGAGGACTCGCAAAGCCGAGGAGAAGCGTTTAGCAAACGAAAAGAGACAGCCTCAGAAGACCGAAGCAGTTGCTGCTCCTGCTACAACAGCGAGCGAGGTGGAGAACGCAACGGTCACCGAGTCAACTTCTGAGCCAGCCACTGAAGCTGTTGAATCTCCAGGCGAGCGTGTCGAGTCTCCAGTTGAGCGCGTCCAAACTCCGGTCGAAACCGAAGAACGTACCACCACTAAAGTCGCTGCACCACGTCAACCATCCCCAGCTCCAGCTCCTATTCGTACTTCTATGGAGGACCAAGCCAGCCTCCGTCTACGGGAGAACGCAGATGCTGCTAACACTGACGAAGCGACACCCATGTCTCCAGGGTCACCAACCAAGGATGGTGGTAAAGTTAAGAGCTGGCTGAAGACCAAATTTGGCCGCCGGACGAGCAGGCCCCAGAAGCCATCTTCTGGCACGTTGGAGAAGGAAACCGAAAAGAATACTGGCTTTATCGGGGGAGCGGCATTGACTGGAGCAAGCGCCAACAAGAGCACTCCAAGTTTGGGTGCGAATAGTAACAGAGATGTAGCACTTGCCTCGTCAGTGAGCAAAAAGAAAGAAGAAGAAACGGCTGAGCCGGTCAAGAAAGGAGAGAGTGGCATCAGCAGAGCGGGAGCAAGAGATTCTAGTGTCAGCTCAGTAAGTAGTATGAGTGACGCAGCTGACGAGGAAGAGGAGTTCCAAGAGGCGAGAGACAACTTCGATGAGGATCTTGCACCTCCTCCAACATTCCCAGCTCAGAAGAGTAGCAGCCCAGCAAGATCTGCAAAATTTACCGAGGATATCTAGGAGGGAATTTGCTGCATTCAACGACGAGAAGGGAAACCAGGCAATAAAACGGATAGGGGTATTCTTCAAGCGCGTTTGCTTTTTATGTTTCTCCTTCTCTTCATACCCAACACTATTCTTTTCGGTCACACTGGCAACACGGGGCGGGTGGAATTGGGGAACATCAAGGGAAACAAATACCCGGTGGACTATACCTTTGACTTTTTGGATAGCAAGTTTTGATATATTGGTACCGCACTGTACAGTACAGCACAAGTATATAGGTAAATCGATTATGTGATCTGCATGAATCAATGAAACAATCATAACGTTTGTACGTGTTGATGTCCACTCCTTGTGACATCTAGAAATCGGTGTGGTATTGAACAAGAATATAAAAATCTGAATGATTTGGTACAGGGACATCCACGCGTATTCAAGGCGGGTCCGGATGCGGTAAGACATCGCCTCACCGGTCCCTTGAACTTCGGATGGAAATAAAGCACAACGCCTAGATGACTGCAAACAGGACCACATTACAAGATTGAGAAGATTTGAAGAAACGACGATTGATTCACAAAAGTACGAAAGACTGGAAATCACGTCGTGGTCTATCCATGCCAGCTTTATCCGATCTTCGTATTTCTCCACATTTTAACCGCTGTCTCTCCCCAAACGGCTTGACCTCACTGCCAGCTTACAGAGCTGTCTACCAACGACACGACCTGCTCAATTGAGCAGCAATGCACAATCCAACGAGCTTCTTACCACCTTGACTAAAAGGACCTCTTAACATCACAGACCTCCACAGTATTCATTATGTCTGCTTTCAAACGCGCCCCCGTGGCAGGCGGTCCCTCCGCCCATCGAAGCAATGTCCTCTCCTCCTTAAAAGCCACCACGATGATCGAAGACAAACCTGTCCTGCCAGCCGAAATCATATCTACGATCCTCGACTACCTTCCAGTCCCTGACCTCCTCTCCTTTGCGCGCACTTCGAAAAGAATGTTGGAAATGGTGTACGATGACTCCAGATGGGTCCAAAGACTGCATATTATGGGTGTATGGAACGAAGGAGAAGCAAGAAAACGCTTCGAGGAGGCGATGAGGAAGAAGAGGGAGATTATGAGGGCAAGGCACGAGGAAGAGGCTAAACGGCTGGGTATCGGCGTCAATGGGCATGCTGCTGGTGGAACAACCCAGAGGAAAGTCAGTACTACATTGTTCGATGCTGGAATCGAGGAGGAACGGCAGAGGAGAAGTGTAGACGTTGCCGCGAAAGCAGAAAGGGCGTCTGTAGACGGCTTTGAGACCCTCACGTTATCATCAGCATCGCCGAATTCGAAAGCACCAAAATCGACTCAGAGAGCCCCGATGTTAGAACCCGAGGCCCTGCTTAATATTTTCTCCGGCGTGAGATCAATACGAGGTTCCGCGAGACAGGAATACGGAAAGATCTACGCGGCGTTGGCGCCTTTTTATTTCGACCTCGCGAGGTCGAGAAGTCATGTTGATCCTGTTATTTTCAGGGTATATAGAGATCCTGAACAGCAGGCCCAAATGCTGGCTCATTTGACGATATTTGCAAGGAGCGACTGGGCGCAGGGTTGGAGGCAGAGAGAAGAGCGACTCGTTACCATGATTGGAGTTTTTGAAAATGCGGTCTTGAGGGAATTTGAACAGGGCTATGAGGCGTGGGATATTGATGGGAAGATGAAACGATATGCTCATGTTCTGGGGGTGCTGAACGGAGGACAAGCTGGAATTGAACTCTTCGTTCAGAAACATCCAATTTTCAACGACAGGTTGGGCAGTTCTATGGACTGTATCAATCAAGCTTCTTCAGACGACGTTACCTTGAAGCCTTCACAGGAGTTTCTGGAAAAACTTTCTGGTAAGATCAACGAGCAGGCAGATATCATAGATCGAGTCTTTCCGCCAGGCGAAGATGTTCTGCAAATATTCTTGGATAAAGTTGCGGAGGATATCTTGATGGAGTATGTCACGCCTTTGTTTGACGAGACGCATGAACGGAATATAACCTCATACCTTAAAGCAGTAGCCGGAATTTTTGAACAGAGTATCAGATTTGGACTATCGCTCAAAGCATCCAAGAACTCTGGCGACGAGTTCCCAGCACAGGTTAAAGCTATCGTTGCGAGGGTGTTTGAGCCACATGTGGACTTGTATCTACAAGAAGAGGCCGATCATTTTAAAAAGCTTGCAGAGACCGAGGTAGATGTTTGGGAAAAGAAGCTATCTGAGCAGGAAGCTACAAAAGAGTCTTTCTACATGGGAAACTTCAATCGACAAGCAGATAAGAAAGATTTCTTGAGTTCGTTCAAGAAGGTGGTAATGATGCCGGTCAATGTCCTACCAAGTGCAATATCAATGCCCTTCGGAGTACCAGCGAGCAAAAGTCCTTTGGCTCCTGTTCCGAATAGGATGAGTTTGCAAGTAGCTAACTCGAATCCACCATCACGACCAACAACACCAGGTCTAGGGCCACCTTCGCCCTTGCCAGTAGAAGCACCGACAGATGAATTACAAGCCAAAGCCGCTCTCATGGCTTCGAAACTCGAAGGCATTCGCTCGCTGTTCAGTATTGAAGTTGCCCTGGACCTTACCCACAGTGCTAAAGCTAGCATAGAAAGAGCTGCACTCTTCGTTCGCTTAGGTGGTCAAACTGGTGAAGAAGCTCGCGAACAGTGCGAAGCTATCTTCGTAGATCTCCTCCAAATCCTCGGATCCCGCCACGTCAAAACAGGTTTCGACAAAGCCGTCGAACATCTCTCCAAGTACAACCCTCGCGAGGTAAGCGAACACCAACAAGGTGTCGCCCCTCTCGTGACCTTTCTCGAACTCGTCAACGTCGGAGATTTGATCTCCCAAATGATAGACGTTTTCTACGAGCAGCAACTCGCCGCGACCAAACTCGCCGACCGCAACGACTTTCTCGACCCAGCCGTCAAAGCGAAAAAGAAATTCGAACAAATGCTGGACGAGCGTGTAGCAGCAGGACTCAATAAAGGCATAGACGTCCTAATGGACGAAGTCGAATACGTCTGCGCAACCCTCCAAAAGCCAACCGATTACAACCCTCTCCAACCCGCCCCCGGCAAGCCAATGGATTTCGACATCGGTCCCACAGCCGCCGCAAAACAAGTCGTAGCCATCGTCGAATCCCACACCAAGATGCTCAACGGCTCAACAGACAAAAACACTCTCGACGTATTCAACCAAGAAGTCGGCCTCCGCCTCTTCACCGCCCTCTGCAAACACCTCAAACGCCAACGCGTCTCCACCGACGGAGCCATCGCGCTCATCTCAGACACGAATCTCTACTACCAATACATCCGCACGCTGCGTAACTCGGACCTGCTCGAGTACTTCAAGGCCATGAGAGAGTTGAGTCAGATCTACCTCATCGAGGCGAAACATGCGAAGGATTTGGCAGAGGTTATTGCGGATGGGGGACGGTTTGGGGGCGTCTTTCGTGCGGAAGAGGTTTATGAGTTTGCGGAGCGGAGGGCGGATTGGTATGGGGTTAAGAGGGAGGTGGAGAGGGCTATGTATGGGATTGGATGTGCGGTTATGTAGGGATTGTGATGGGAAGGGTGAGTAGGTTGTGGTGTGGTGATGTATACCTGATGATATACCTGTATCTATGACATTATTTTTCGCATATTGATATCAATATCTTAACCACCAAGTTGCAACTTATCAAATATACGTCAGGCGTCCGCTTCTTCCATTGGGTTTCTTACTTTTCCTAACACATTACATTTGTCACACTGGCCATATTAGCTCAAATTGCACAAGCGAGGAACGGGCAGAGTGAGCTGAAGCTGAAGGGGAAGCGAGGACCATCATGTGACAGCATGCATTTGGCCCCACTCTATCCGCAGTCAAGCTGACCTCTACTAACCACCAAGATTCCACCTCTCTACTCAAACGATAAAGTACAATTAGCACCATGGATCCCTTCTCCATAACCGTAGGCGCCGTGTCCCTCCTCGACGTCGCCAACAAACTAACCACATCCCTCATCGACCGCTACCAATCCTTCACCTCAGCCCCCCTCCAAATGTCCGAACTCGCAGACCAAATCACGCTCTGCGCAGGCCTCGTCGACGTATTCGCCAAAAGCGTCGATGGGTCAGGTCTACAAACCTTCCCCCAGAAATTCCAGGATGATGCTACGGTGTTGATAGGCCAAGTATGTTGAACCAATTCTTAATCCCGAGAGGAGGGGTGGTGTTACGCGAATGTAGTAACGCTCGCTAGTGTCTCAAGATCCTAAGAGAGATTGAGGGCATGATTCCCCGCGGCTCGCAGAAACCGGGGTATACGGAGCGTTTGAAATACGCTTTTGGGGATGAGAAAAAGATTGTTAAGAAGAAGGAGGGGCTGAAGGAGATGCAGCATATGCTGATGTTCATGACGACGTGCTGGATGTATCAGCTGCCTTCGTTGTCGAAACCAACGCCGCATGTGAATGCTTCCGAGGGCCCGGGGGTTGAGATGGGCAGTTTTCAGGGGGTTATGCAGATGATGCCGATGCGGGTTGATGTGAGAGATCCGAACGCTGGTGGGGAGCAGGTGGGTTATGAGGCTACGCTTACGCTGAAGCCTGTTCCGCGGACGTATGTGCTGCCAGTTGAGGCGAGGGAGAAGATGAAGAGGAAAAGCGAGCAGAGAGTGAGTGGAGGGAAGAGGAGGGGTGATGGTGGCGGGAAGGGGAGGATGGCGAGGTCTGAGAAACAGACGTTGGAAAATATGCGAAGGAGTCCGTATTTTTCGGTTAGGTTGTTGGAACGGCCTGTTGTTAAGGTTGTGCAGTATCGGTATGAGGAGGAGGTGGGGTTGGAGAAGTTGAGGGGGGCGAGGGAGGAAGAGAGGGAGAGGAAAGAGAGGGAGAGGAAAGAGAGGGAAGAATGGACTGGTGATGGGGAAGGCAGGGGGATGATGATTTCGAAGGATGAAGCTGCTGCTGGTGTTGAGAATTTCATCTCAGAGGTAAGTGTAATCTTTCCATATCTGTCCATCGTCGTACAAGATACCGATCCGGCTGTTCTATTCTAGTGGTTTCCTAACGACGACGAGCTCTCGGACATCGACACCTATCACACACCCACCGAACGCAGTCCCAGCAATCGTCGACCAACTTCGACTCCTTCTCCCAAGCCGCCAATAGTCGTAACAGTAGACCCATCCCCCTCTCCAATCCTACCTCGTGACCTCCCTCCATCAATCAGACCTCAAGCACCTACCGACTCCGCCCCTTCCTATGCCACCGACCCTGTTCCAAGCCGTGGACCGCATACCTGGGATTGGGCATGCAATGGTTGCATGCTAGAGGTATACCCCCCCCTGCTCGCCTCAGTCCAAGCTTCATCTACTTACCTACTGTGATAGTTCATCTACGCCGATCTACGCTACAAATGCCGAGACTGCTACAATTTCGACTTCTGCCAGCATTGCTACGATCATACGTGGCATAAACATCCGAAGTCGAGTTTTAAGGCCAGGAAGAAGCCGCTTGGTTGAGGGATGATGGCATTTTGAGTTGTGCATGGGGGGTTTAATTTGGTCGATGACGATGATTCCGACTGATGCTGAAGGGCGTCTTTTAATAGGTGTTTCTGAACGCGGCTTAGATTTGTAGAGACGAGGACCCCGAAGTTGTTTTGGGGATGTGAAAACGTCTTACGGATGGCAGGGACGGCTGATGGTATGATTCCAAGGATGAGAAATTGAGATGTCCGTCGCTATATCAATTGCCTAGTCGAAGGAACGCGTTGAAAAATCCGGAGTGAATATCCATTCAAGGGCGATGCGAAATCTTGAGAGTGAAAGGTGGTTATGGGGCATGCTAGACTAGAGCGAGAACTTGCACTAGCTAGCTATTTCTGATGTCTCCTAAAAGGCAGGCGTTTGAGGGGTTGATTACCGATTGTGTAGTGAACATGGATGGGAGAATGTACGAACGATGTTAAGAGGATCCATACTGGATATGGACGCTAGAACATTCCAAGGTAACTTCATCGCAGCGAGAGTAGCGCCACGGCGAGCAATTGATGGGTGTCACAGAAGGAAATGTGCAATGCTGTGAAATTGCAAGGGAGCGAACCGTGAACAGCGAAACTTCGTAACGTCCTCGCTCATATCAAGGTTAACACTTCACTGACTCGATCGCCTGTTTAGAAAAAGTATAGAATAAGGCATCTCGATATGATATTCCTGAGAAGGAGAACCACGGCGAAGAGGAATCGTGATTTGGGCTAGAGATAGCAGACTGTTGAAATCAACGCATCGCTTCACAACATGCTGGAGTGGGAATATAGAGATGTGTAGTTGGTGGACATCTAAGTGGCGATGGTAAAGACACGGGAGATCGGTAGTGTGTCGCTTAAAATGGAAAATGCGGCAGAGTCTCGCGAGGGCGAGGAACGGTAGACTGGCTGTTCTTGAAACCAACGGTAGCGTGGATATGGAAGTGTAAGTGGTATACTTGGAAGTTCAGAGACAAATCTTCGCTGTGACTTTTCGTGGCAAATAAAACCACTGAAAGCGTATACGAGAGTGAAATTAGGTTAAGGGAATCGTCGGGGGATATGGTGCTGATCTCCATTGTGAAGTAAATCGTTGTGTATCAGCTAGCATCAGTATAATGCCACTTCCTGCACCGGACTTCTCTTAACAATTCTATCCCGCGTCTCAAATTTAGTATACTTAATTTCGAGCATGCCTGCTCGCTCATACGACGTTGCGCCGTGTGTCGTAGGACGTATCAAGAGTCCGTAGAGAATCTTGTGAAATGGATCTTCTGCCAAAAGCATAGCGGATATGTTTCTGTTGTCTCTCACTGCGTCTTCATCACTTTGATCGGCATCGACAGGGGCGTCGAGGCTGAAATCAATAACTGCATCTACATCTGGTGTCTGAGAAAGCTTGCAGCTTAACCAAGATGAGACGTGTTGAACCTCTGTTTGTCCTCCCGGCGACCATTCCAATCTAGAGAAAGGGGCTTCGAGAATAAGGTAGCCACCTTCACTCACTTGTCCATAAGGATTGTCTTTCGACGTCTCAAGAACGAATGAGCGTCTGATGACGGAACTTAGAGGGGACGTGAACATGGCAGCCCAACTGTAAGATATATGATTGTTGTGTGAGACCCACGACCAAGTCGGAGCCAAATGGGTCAAGTTTGGATCCGGAAGCGCTGGGAGCGATGATCGCTCCCACAGCAAGCCCAGTGAAATGTTACTCCACCACAAGCCCGCGCAATACTGATCAAATCCTTTGCTGGAAAACTCGAGAGCCAGTCCCGCAAGCGCAGGCAGTCTATCGCTTTGGTAAGTGATGTCTCGCGTTGAGAATATGGAGACCAGACTTTCCCACGAGAATGTCCTCAGGTCTTCGATATCCAGACCGTAAATGCGATCATCACGAGGTGCAGACCGCTGCTCTTGAGCGCTGGACTCCGCGAATACAACAGACTTGCAGCTCCAGGTCAGTTGATCGGTACAAAACCGAAGAGAGCGAGGCGAAAGGTATTGTTCTTGGAAAGTCCACGCGCGCAAGTCGAGTGGTTCTTTCAATCGAATAGGCCTGTCGGCTGGTCCTTGTATAAACACCGTAGTCGATCTTTCTCTGTCGCTAGAAAGAATCTGCATGGGGTATTGTGCGCGACACCGACGGTTGAGGAAGCCCTTGGTGTCATCATCCGAGTTCGCAGCTGCTATAGTCAAGTAGGCATTAGCATAAACGTCGCCCATTCGGGAGGATTCATGGTTCCAATCGCTTAAATCGTCTTGAATAATGCACAAGGAGTCAATCCACAAGTATCGAATACCCAGTCGCCTTGCCACCGAGAATGCATCGCGAAACGTTTTCGGCGCTTGCGAGGGATCAAAGCCCTGCTTCATCATCTCAATATTGGAAAGAGTGGTGTTGAAGTAATTCGTATTTCCCCAACAATGGCTCAATGCGGCGTAGTGGCCTTCACAGTGATCCGAATCGGTCAATCTGACGATGGCCGAACTCTCGAGGTCCAGGACACGAGTTGGGAAATTGGTATTTTCCCTCCTACAGTTCCGGTGGTTTTCATCACAAGACGTTAACCGCGTCTTAATCCATTTTACTGTCTGTTCGGAGATAGGGTCAGGGTCCACGACAAGCTCCTTCATTCCAGCCCTCAGAATGCTGTCTTCAAAGTGAATACTAGAGTCAGCGAGGATCATTCATCCTAGCATGATGGACACTAACCTACACTTGCAGCGAGATTCATAGTTGTCCGACAGAGCGGCTTCGCATACGCGGCTGGATGTGTACGGATGAAGCTGGGAGGGAATTTTGAGTGCCAGTGAAGATCGAGATCGCGTAAGACTCGAGCCATACTGCATTTACTGAACCATATCCCGAGCTCTTGACGGTAAGCAGCATCATTGCGAAGAACGTATTTGCGAGGTAAGATATAATTATCATCTAGCTCCGGTTCTTCATCGAAGGGTCCTTTTAAGAGAATCTCTCTGCAAAAGGGACATGATTCGTCACTACGCTCCAGAATTTCCGGGAACTCCATAAGTGACGCTTAACATGCAATATAAGCTAGCGAGTAGTTTGGCTGGCAAGAAAGATGGACGGCTTAGCGTGTAGCCTGATACCATGTACGCTTACATATGCAGCGAGACTTTATGCTTGAGAAAATATAGACATGATTGGCTGGCCGCGGATCGTTGGATCCAATCAAATAAAGGCGAGGTAACAACCACATACCCATCCTAGAGGTAGCGAATGTCACACAAAGTCTGAGTGAAGCGCGTCTCAAGGTGATGTATGGATACAACGTCGGTAAGAGATGTCGTCGAACAGATCTCGAGCTTACGGAGCTCAGGTAAAAAGGTCAAAGCTTAGTAGCAGTAAGGCGGCGCTCATTGTCTATGACAATCTCAGACTTTCAGCGCCGCTTTGAGAAGTAATACCTCCGTCGCAAATTATCCTTCGACGTGGTTCAACGACCCTTCGCCATCTACTTAGTACATACATCCTCAAGTAAACATGGAACTTCCATATCGCAGTACGCCTAAGCCTTTCCGATTTCTTGATCTTCCTCGGGACATCCGAAATAATGTCTACCACAGACTTCTGTGCTCGTTCACAACCCTTGAAGACGTGCCCCGAGAAATGTACGGTGCTGGCTTCAGGTACCATAAGCATGACATTCAGCCTCAAATTCTGAGGACCTGTCGATTCATCTACGAGGAAGCAATTCGTATAATGCTCATCACGAATCTCTTCGTCAAGGTTACGATCAAGCTGGAGTATAACGACATGACTGCGCTCCTTGCCGGCAGGCTACCTCTGCTGGAGATCACAAAAGCACAAATGAAGAATTTCAATGGCTTCGTGATGAGCCATGATGTAACCATCCCTATTATGCCAGACACACACCCAAAGGAAGCTCCTTTGACTATCATACTCTTTCATCGGGATCTCGCTGCATTTTGTAAGATGTTCGAAAAGTCCAAACATACTTTGGCTTCCAGGGACGAGTAAGCATCATCATTTATTGATTGCCTGTCACTTTTCTCTCTTGATATTCAATACATGTCCCTACACGTTTGGCAGCATCCTAAAATGATACGAAGCTCATTCCCACCTAGATATATCCACCACACTATCACGTTACGAGATCCCCTTGCAAAATCCAGATTATCAGAGCAGCCGCGGGAATTCTTCTCTGAAGGATTGCAAGAAAAGCTCATTGCCCCATATCGCACCACACTCCGGAACGTCTCGCACTTCGAGGTCAAAGGAGAGGTGCCAAAGAAGCTTGCTCTTGCCGCCGCATCGGATGTCAAGCAAGTCTCCATTTCCGATCCCGAACAGCTCATGCGCGAACTGGAAGATTTCAAAGCCAAAGGCAACAACGCCTTCCGAATCAAGGACTACTCCACCGCATTAAGTTCGTGGACCAGCGCCGACATGCGAACGCTCGGTGTGATGAGAGGAGCGTCAGGAGAGCAATTGAAGAAGACTGGCGGCGCGGATTTCATCGATCGCCTGACGGAAATCACGTTTGTCATCCGGCTCAATATCCTCCAGGCGCTCCTCAAGGGATTCGACATCCGGAAATCACCTATCAAGTGTTTCCGGGGCAGGTGGAGTCCGTCTTTAAAGCCATGTCGGAGCCATTTGGCGGAACCACGTGGGAGCTATCTGCTGCACAAAAGCTGAAACTGTTTTATAGAGAAGCTGTGGGTCTTCGAAGACTTGGACGGGTTGAGTATTTAGCGAGAGCACAGGGATCGATTAAAGCTGCCAACGCTCTCGCCCCTGAGGATGTGGCCGTTAAGGAAGAGATGGATAGAATTGAGGCATGGCGGTACAGCCATCCGTAGGACGTACTTGGAAAAATCACCTAGTATTAGGTCTGTTTATATATCTCGTATCGATATCTGTAGCGATTATCTTTGAAGGTATATTAATTGAATTATCCGTATTACTTGTTAATCAAGTTACCGCACGCGGGATTGAAATCCGTTTCTTTTAAAGAGTAGCGCTCGCTCTAAGACTGTCACGATATATATAACAGAAGATCTTTTATAAGAGTTGTATTAACTGTCGCCGCTGTATAAGAATCTAGATAGAAGTCCTTGTTCACACATTATCTACGCTCTTCTCGTTCTAAAGACTAAAAGTGCGAGATCCCAGGACCCAGATAAGTCCTGCCTACATGTATGCTGCATTCGCTCAACTAGGTATATTAGACCGAAGAGCTTGACAGTAACTCCAACGTCCGGCAAGGGCGGGGTTCTCGACCTCGGACAAACCCGAAGGATCAGAAAGTGCAGTGATACTTCCATCTACTCCTCTCGATTAGATTTCCAGAACACGTTTATTTCACCTCGTACCTGAACGTGGAAAAAGTTGACGTTGACCGGCAGGAAAGCTTGATAATAGAAGATCATCAAGCAGTCGAATCTCACTATCAGGATCCAATGACGAATTTGAAGCTACCAACGTGGGAGGGACCCGTGCTTGGCATATGCTGGACTGCGCTTGGCAACGACCATTGCATCCCCATGTGGCTACACCCGTCAACTATAACGACATTCCAATTGTCAAGAAAGGAAGCTTACTACATCAGGCCATGAGCGATGATAGCTGAGATCAGGACTGGTATAAAGATACCGTCAATCCTCCATCGTATGGAAGTGTTGTGTATCTGCTCGCTCGTTTAGCTATAGTCGAGATTTGGTGTCGTCGTATACCAGCTCCGTAGTCAAAAGAAAAGGTCAAGCACTATTGGCCGTCCGTGTTCAATATGCATTCGACCAGCGTGCTCCTCCCTCTGATAGCAGGCTTCGCGGCTGCTCTCCCTCAAGGACCAGCCGGTCTCGAGCGTCGAAGCTGGCGATGGCGAGACCACAATGGGCATAACCGTCCCATCACAGCGGAACTAGGTCCTCGTCCCTACTATCTCATCAACGACATGTCCGACAGCCCGCTAAAGCAAAAGCTCGAATCCTGCTCCGAAGGCCCCTTCCACACCACCGACATGGCGATCGGCCATCGAGGCGCCCCTCTGCAGTTCCCCGAAGAGACAGCGCAATCCCTCCTCGCAGCCGCTAGAATGGGCGCCGGAATCCTCGAATGCGATGTCGTGTTCACGCAGGACAAGCAGCTGGTCTGTCGACACGCGCAATGCGATCTACACACGACGACCAACATCCTCGGCACGCCGCTCGCGGCGAAATGCACGCAGCGCTTCACGCCCGCCGCCAACGGCACCGCGGCCAGCGCACGGTGCTGCACGTCCGACATCACGGCCGCGGAATTCAAGACGCTGTGCGGGAAGATGGACGGCTTTAATCCGCACGCCACCACCGTCGCCGACTTCATGGCCGGCACGCCGAGCTGGCGGACCGATCTGTACGCGAGCTGCGGCACCGTGCAGACGCTGGACGAGTACATCGCGCTCGTCGACGGGCTCGGGCTCAAATTCACGCCGGAGCTGAAAACACCCGAGGTGTCTATGCCGTTCGGCGGCCACGGCTCGACATACACGCAAGCGGTCTACGCGCAGCAAATGATCGACGCCTTCAAGACCGCCGGCATCCCGGCCCATCGCGTCTACCCGCAGAGTTTCCTCCTCGACGACATCTACTACTGGCTGCACGCGGAGCCGGCATTCGGGACACAAGCGCTGTTCCTCGACGAGCCGACCGAAAACCCAGCTGGGTTCGACGCCGCCGTCGCGAATCTCACTACGTATCACCGGAACGGGATCCGTACCGTGGCGCCTGCGATCCCGGGCGTGCTTGCGCTCGACGCGGAGAACAAGATCGTGCCGAGCGCGTATGCGATCGAGGCGCGGCGGCTGGGGCTGGAGATGGTGGTGTGGAGTTTTGAGCGCTCGGGGTCGGTGGAGGGGGCGAAGAGGGCGGGGGATTATTATATTGCGCCGTTTATGGAGGGGTTGATGCGGGATGGGGATTATATGGTTGTGCTTGATGTGTTGATCAGGGAGGTGGGGGCGAGGGGGGTTTTTAGTGATTGGGTTGCTGCGGTTACTTATTATGCTAATTGTTTTGGGCTGTGAGGGATGGGATGGAGGGGAGGGGAGGGGAGGGGTTTTGTATATAGTGATGAGTGATGAGTGGATGATGGTTATGATTGATGCAAAAGAGCTTACACGTTCGCAAGAGACTATGATACTGTGAATATCGTGACAGAGTGTAGGAACTCTATTATGTATTACCTATAACATTTCAGCTGTGAAGACGGTATGTAACATCCGGATCTTCGCTTAGTGTTTACGACGACATTTCACATCTCACCAAAATCAACACGGGAAATGCAACTCCGGGCAAGATCGAGCAGAAGACACGAGTCCCAAGATTCCCCATACGCCACCCCATGCACCATTCCAAACGCCGTTTCCCCTTTCCATACATCACATCATCCAAAGTTCAACTTCCTCGCGACCTTCGCCCCCCTCTCATCATCCAACAACCCAGGCCTCCTCTTCAAATCCTCCCCCAACTTCTCCTCCCCCCCAATCTTCTTCGGCAGATCCTCATTCTTACTCGGTCGCGGTTCCGCCATCCAATACGGATGTTCCAGCACCTCCCTTGCCGTGATTCGATTCCTCGGATCTAGAACCAGCATCTTCATAAGTAGATCCACGCCTTCCTTCCCTGCGGTGCCGAATAAGCCCATGTAATGTTCGGGACCATGAATGGGTGTCACAGGCGACGGGATCAGGTATTCGGGGAGTTTCGAGACGCCGGGCCAGTTTTCTTCGGTTGGCGTGCCGATTCCTGCACATACTTTTTCGACCTGGTCGTATTCTGTGTCGCCTGGTAAGTATGGATTCCGGATGATAAGTTCCGCAAATACAAGCCCTACACTCCAGATATCGACGGCGCCTGAGTAGTGTTTCGCACCGAAGAGCAACTCTGGAGGACGGTACCAGCGGGTGATGACGTTGGAAGTCATAACTCGATATGGATCTGCGAAGGATCGCGCGAGACCGAAATCAGCAAGCTTGATCTCGCCATCGGCGGCGATGAGCAGATTGTTGGGTTTGATATCTCGGTGGAGAACAAAATTCTCGTGGCAGAACCAGATTGCTTTTGAGAGCATGCCCATCCATGCTTTTATATCTGCCGCATTGTACCGTACGCCGTTTACGTCTTTGATTAAGACTTCTAGATCGCCGAGTGGGAGGTATTCGAGGACGAGATTCAGATTCTGGTCTTTGGAGGAAAAGACTGAGAGGAGGGAGATGATGTTTGGGTGGGAGAGTTCTTGGAGGTGTTTCAATTCGCGGATCGCGTCGGGGGCCATTCCTTCTTTGTATTCTTGTTGGACTTTTATTTTTTTGATGGCGACCATCTTGGAGGGATTGGACTTGAGGTGGCCGAGGTAGACGTTTGCGTAGGTTCCTTCTCCGACTTTCTTGCCTGTGTTGAAAGCATTAGTGTGATTCCTGAAGGTTTAGGGGGAAGAGTGACCTTTGACGTATTTCGATTTCTCATCTTCGTTCATCTGCTCGGCTACATCGCTTGTGCTATTGTTCGATTGTCCTGCATTGGGCGTACCATTATTCGAAGACGCTGCTGAAAGTCTGGATTTCGCGTTCATCCCTCTCTCCCCAGAGCCAGGGACAATGAGAGGAGAGACCGCCATGGTCAATTGACTGACGTTGCAGACAGCCTCTAGACGGAGCTAGATTGATTCCACCGCGTAATGGAATAGTCAAGTGTTGACTGTTGCTTGGAAAACCTCGACCCCGCGGGAACTGTCGTGTGTCGAGGATGTTGAGCAGGGCTGAGGCTGAGATTCCAAAGCTCATTGACGGGACGGGGACAAGGCTGAGGTGTTTCCGCATCGGTGCTGACTCATCAATTCACGGCTATGAGCTCGGCTCCGTACATATCCAGGTGTAATTCTGGCCATGACCAAGTACCGTGGTGCTGACTAAGTATCGTGGTGCTGCACTTTATGAACCACTTGAGTTGAATGACGCTCCGCTGGGCCACTGCCGTGGAGGCTCTTGTTCGCTTCGCTCTTGAGGTATACATATGAGAATTATAGATACTTAAGTATCGTGGTACTAGCAGAAACCGGAAGTGAGAGAGTTGTTTCTACGTCTGACTTCCACTCGGTTCTATATCCTTAGTCTCAGCAAGCAATATTATTCATATTACAATCTGTATTTATGACTTCTCAAGATGTATCGCAAAAGTGCAGTTGGACTAGTCAAGACCGAAAGCGAGAATTTTCTCCTATTCATAAGAGTACAAATCCTCTTGTGATTATATTCTGTAGACAAGACTGAGATTTGAACAAAAAAGTATTCTTTATTATTTTTCGAAGATCAATTTGCTACAATCTTATTGACATGAGAAAAAGCAACTGCTTCAGAAGAAAGAGTTGTGTTCCATTTACTCATCAACCCACGGACATTCGGACACTCGGACGCTTCCAAGGGTGTCCACTGTCCTGCTCGTTCCACCTATCTCCGCCTCGGCAGTGACGTCCTTCTGCACAATGACCTCACATCTCGTCGCAGTCCATCGGGAAATTTCTCATTTGCGAATCGCCGCATGAGGAAAAGTGTCCCATGCTTCGTCTAGTAATCCAGTAATCCAGGTTGCGATAGGTTGGTATGTCATCGGACTAAGCAGTACGCGTTTAACCTGCGTTGCGTGAGTTGTGAGCACGAAAATGGTATTGCAATGGAAAGGGAACACGGGAGCTAAAAAGGTAGTCTTTTCTCCGTTGCTTTCTTCGTTCTCTCTTCTTTCTCTCAATTATAATATCAATAATCGCACTTTTCCATCTCTTAGCATTCCCATCGCTCTCTTTTGCCTCCTGGCTGTATTCTTTCAATCGCATTGTCTGCCCATTGCATTCCTCTCTCACCTCTCCGAATATCTTCAAACCCACCATCATGTGGGGAGTATCCTACTGGGTAAGTCTTCCCACCACTTCCACCACCACATACACTCAATACTAACACCAACTCTCCAGGTCTTCCCCATCGTCTCCGGCCTCTGCTGGTTTGGAATGCTCCTCGGACTCCTAATCCACTGGCTCGTCGTCGGCCGTCCTCACTACGCCTCGATGGACGATGGCCAAACAATCGCATACATATCCGACGTGGGTGCACAATCGCTCAAACCACTCTTCATCACCGGCGCCGTCATCACAACCGTCTTCCTCGATGCCTCATTCCTCTCAGAACGCTTCCTCCGCCATCAAGGACGTCTGGCGCGGAATACTAGCATGACCCAGCGTGTGCTCACCTACCTCAGTCTGGTCGCCGCGCTCGTTGGAACGGTCGGGTTGATCTGTTTGAGCATATTCGATACGCTGCGCCATCCGAATCTGCACGATGCGTTCTTGGTACTGTTTATAGGCGGATACGTCGTCTCGGCCGTGTTCATATGCGCCGAGTATCAGCGTCTTGGAATCCGTACGCTCTTCCTCCCCCCTCGCCCAAAGAGAAGCACTAACCACCCATTAGATTTCCGCCAACACCGCGTCCTCCGTCTCTCCTTCTGGATCAAGCTCTTCTTCATCCTCATCGAAGTCGCCCTCGCCATCGGATTCGGCGTCTGCTCAAGAACCGATCACTACAACGCAGCCGCCGTTCTGGAATGGATCATCGCATTCGTATTTACCTTCTACGTCTTCTCGTTCTTCATCGACTTGTTGCCCGCGGTACGCACCCGAGATCCAGAAGCACGCTTCGGCAAGGACGGAGAGGTTATTGGTCGCGTGCGTTCGCATTTCGGAACTGGCAGAGGCGAAACGGTTATGCAGATGGAACAGAATGACGGGGTTTCAGGAGAGAGGGATAGTCAGCGGACGGTGGTCCCAATGGTACAAGGAGAGGAAAGGCCCGTGAATGGAGTCGAGTATGGTAAACCTGCGGAGCCAGCGCCCATTCACAGCAATTTCTGAAGTTGGAAATGGGGACACAACAGATCCGGAGTCAAGCGGACGTCGGGAATCGAGACGGATGGAGTAATGAGAATGCATAATAGATGAGATGAAGACGGGATAGTCTCTTGTATATATCACATCCCAAGACAGGTCGGGCGGTCCTCGGTACTCTACAGCAAGTCATGCGGCATCTGTCAGAAAGGCAGACGTCCGTACTTGCGTGGTACCCATCCCATCCCGTACTTGTCCTGTACTTGTACAGTACATGTTTCAGCATAGGCAGCGCGGCGTTCAGGGGGATTCCAAATCCAGGCATGAATTGAATGAAAAGTAATCACGAATCACAAATCAGAAATGAAAAATAAAGAATTAAGAATCGAGATAAGGCGTGATGCTTATTCCACGCATCGCTGTATCTCACATCGCCTAGTATCACTATTCTCTCGTAATCGTGCCCTCGTCGGAAGGATACGAAGCAGCAGTTCTGTAAATTCAATATATCATACCCACCATCCGAGTCTGAATCTCTCAACTCAATCCAATTCAACTCACGTAACCTGGAAATCCCCATCCAGTTTCTAGTCTCCATCTTCCGTCCTTCCAGCTTTCTTCCATCCTTCCATCCTTCCACCGCCAAAACCAGCGAGCTACCGAGCCTCTCTCTATCTCCCATACCACTTTCCACTCCCCTCTACCTTTCTCAGCTCTCAGCTTACTCACTCGGCCGGCATGCGAGTACACGACCTTCCATCATACGATATTATAGATATAAGCCAACTAAGACTCCGCTCCGTATATAACGTCCTGCTAGCTCTACGAAAGTTTCATCACGGTTCTTCACTTCGGTTTACTAATTCCATAGATAGGATTTGCTTGGTAGAATACATTAAAAAAACATAGATAGATAGATAGTTAATAAGTAGATACCGCCAACCCCCAACTCCTTCATATCCATCTATATTTAATACAAAACACCCAGTTCTCAATATTATAACCGAATTACAAACTCCCACCCTCTACCCTAATAAAAGCATGCTGCGAATCCAGAAGCTACGCGAAGCAACGTTGTGTAATCCAATCCAAGAAAGAAGTCTAAAAGATCAAATCAAATCATCTATATTCCCTACTCGCTTAGAGTAGTATAGGTAGGAAACCTTAATACAACCTAAAGTGTATTTTCAAGTCGAGAAAGCGGCACTATATTAGCGTGTATATATAGTACCCCTTCAGCTAGTCTTCCTAAACTTTTACTATATAATTCATATTACAAGTCATGTCTACTCTACCTGCCCTTTTTATCTCTTACTCTGTACAAAACAAGCTTCGACTAAAAGAAGTGTGTGTGGTCCTATTATAGGTACTATTATAGGCACTATTATGGGCACTATCATGGGTCTATAGCCAACTATAGCATGTCTATACATCCCCTTCACCGTGCACTAACTTGGCACCAAGGGTTCTATAAGGTCAAAGTAGAACAGAGGCAGTTGTACAGAGTAAGAGATAGTATGATGCGAGTATAGCACTCGCTATAAGGATTACCCTACAGAAGAATACCTAAGTTATAAGGATATAATCTATAGTCCGGCGTAATATTACGTGTAGAATAAGGATAACTCGGCTATAAAGATAATCCTTAATTTTAGTAGTCTAAAACCTAGAAATTATATATAAAATATCCTTAAATCTTCTTATTTTCCTATAATTTTACGAGATTAGTAAGCGATTCTTAGAGGAAAATATATAATCTACTATAATACTATATATTAAGGGTATTTTCAAGTATATTTTCTAGTAAAAAATTATATAATATCTTAATATAAGAATAACCTCTAGATAAGGATATATTTTACGGTCCGAAACACATCCTTATAGCGAGTTTCTACTGTAATACATTTCACGACTTCCCAGCCATGCCTAACCCACCGTCCCTCGATCTACCAATCAACCCCTCAATCCTCTCTTCCACCGCTCCAGCTCTAAGCTCCCTATCTACATCCCTATCCCAGCCTTCCAACCTCCGTTTCCCTAGACTCCCTCTCTGCATCTGCTTACTCCTGCCTCCAAATAAACATTCCCACAAATCTTCCTCCTCGACCATCTCCCCCGACTTCCCACCTTTATCTAACAATCTCTGCTCCCCACCTTTTAAGATCTGCGCACTATTCGCCATCTCAAGTTCTACACCCAACTCCGCATCCTCATCTCCCTCACGACCCTTTCCTTTCCCACGCTCCACTCCACTCTCCAACAGCGCCATCCGCCTCCTGACCGAAAGCCCATGAATACTCTCCTCCACCGTCCCATCCACCAAATAAAGCCAGACATTAGTCTCCAATAACTGCCCGATCCGATCCACGCGTGCTATTGCTTGGAGTTCCAGTGCCGTGTTCAGCAGCGGTTCGCAGAGGAACACATGGCTTGCGTTGACGAGATTGAGACCCGATGAGTGTGCGCGTGCGTGAAGTAGAAAACACTCAACGCTGGGATCCTCCTTGAAACGTGCGATACCGTCCGCTTTGACGATTGAGGAGTAGCCGATACGGAAGCGCTGGAAGGCAAGCGCGAGAACATCGAGGAAGTCTTTGAATTGCGAGTAGATGATAGATTTGGCGCCTGGGTCTGACTCCCGTAGCCAGATGAGGTGACGAGCTAGGGTATCGACTTTGGTGGTAAAGGATGGGCCGTCAAGTTCGATATTTTTGATCTCAGCTAGCTTAGTCTTGCTGATTTCGGAGTAGATGACGGATTTTTGAGAGTGGGAAGATGACGAGGCCCGTCGTCGGGATGGGCTTTGTACCTCTTCGCTTTGAATGGAGAGTTCTTGGGGTTTGTAAGTAATCTCGTGGAGATCTGCTTGTATCAACTTCTTTTTGCAGACGGGACAATTCCGGTGAGCTTGAACATATTAGCAAGGATCCGACCTGACCCGTCTTGGGGAGGACTTACCGCTCCACCACAGATGGATGCACTCCTTACAGTACTGATGACCACAGACTGTAAGCGCTCCTACCTCGAATCCTTCCCTGCATATGACACATATTCTTTGCTCTTGAGGATTAGCTGCCTCCAGTTTGAGGTGCAGTAGATATCGTCTCTTTGACTTTGCTTGAGCAATCTTGTTGACGAGCTTTTCCTCTTCTTTCAGCCACTTTACTAAGACAGCCTCAGAGTTCTCTCCCTCATATGGAGCCACCATGTCAGAAACTTGCTGAAGTTGTTTGTAGTACTCCAATCTAGTGTTCATGACACTTGCAAACATCTCGACCTCTTTTTCCAAGCCAGTAGTTGCTTTGGTCTGCTCACTTAATTGCTGCTGAGTCCTCTTCAATTGCGCCTCTACAATTGTTAATTCACTCTGTGCCCTAGCACTACCGTTCTCTGAATCCTGGCGTAAAGAGATAGCTAAAGTTCGGAGCTCTGCCACTACTCGCCGTACAAAACCCATGTCTTTCGCGGGCTTAACTTGTTGTCGAATGTTGAGCAGCTCGATCGTTTTCTCTGGAAAAGCCCCTGCACCTTCCCCAGCTAGCCGTAAAGCAGTCTTCACCTCGTACTCTATCAATCTATTCTCTTGTCCAGTGAGCGCATCATGGCGATCTGCAATGACAGCGCGTAATGCTTGCACATATACCATAACCTCATCTTGTGTTTTCGTCGACT
This sequence comes from Chaetoscypha palmicola, assembly GCA_003988945.1. Taxonomy (NCBI): domain Eukaryota; kingdom Fungi; phylum Ascomycota; class Leotiomycetes; order Helotiales; family Helotiaceae; genus Chaetoscypha; species Chaetoscypha palmicola. The sequence goes on along the minus strand of QYAH01000088.1, from coordinate 56,061 downwards.
CTTCGTATTCATCACCAGTAATTTCAACTCCGTCGTCCTCATCTACAAGTGGCCGAAGCAGGAACTGAATTGTTTGCTCTCTCCACTCATCAAGCTGATTGGCTTGCTCATCAAGAGCTACTGCCAGGTTATCAAGTTGTTCCATGATCCGACGACTCTCAAGACCGCCCTTTGGAGATTTTGAAGGAAACTCTGGAATTTGGACGAATCCTTGTGAAGCAGCTTTCTTTGCTATCTTCTTCATGAGCCTATCGGCCTTCCTGTATATCTATAGATCCCCATCAGCCTCCAAATACTGAGGAGAGAGGATGACCCTACCTCTTGGAGAATCTCGCGTCTCAATGCTTTAGCAGAATCATACCCATCGGTCTCCATCTTTTCTAGTTCTTGGAATTCTACCGAGTCGGGCTTCGTCATTTCTTCATTCGACTTGATCTGGAAATGAGCATTCGCGCAAAAGAACAGCGCTACGTGCTCCATTTCCAATCCTGACCGGATGCGGCTACGAAGTGTTCCTAACCGAGAATTCAATTCGGTGCTATCCGTGGTGTTAGCAACGACTCAAACTTTGATATCGATTTACTTACTCAGCTTCGTCGTCGGAACTGCCAGTATCACTATCGGACGGCTTTGACCTTTTCTGTCCATTGAGTTTCTCCTCCGTCAAACCACGATCGACTTCTTCTCGGAGCTGCTGGCGACTTTCATCCACTATAGCATGGGCTTCCGCAGCTGCTTCGGTCCAAATTTCAAGAGCTTCCTTTACCCTGGGAGAATTTTCGAACAGCTGTCCACGTCTCAACTTTTTGGCAAGTAGTGATCGTTGCTCTGTTCTGACAGTGAGATCAGCCTGCTCTATCATCACATCAAGAACTTGCTCAACAGTTCGAAGAGGCCCATCTTTATGACCCAAAGCTCTCCTATTACGACCGCCCACCTCGGGATGCAAGGCAGTCTGTCGAAGCCGTACTAACCATCTCCTCATAATTTCTGCAAAGCTCTTCGGGTCCCAATCGTCGTCGAGAGGAGCACCTTGATTATCTAGGCCAGATTCCTCACACATTTGCTTAAACATCTCCTGATAATGTTGCTCTTCGATTGGGGTAAACGGCATTGTTATCACGTAACGCCGCTGCGGTGGAAGCTTGAGCTCATTTCGGACACTCATCTTGCTGTGACGCAACGCCAAGGTTGAGAATAGCTTCTTGAATTCTTGTTTGTGAGACGAGATGAGCGAAGACCAGATTCGTTTAGTGGAAGCAAAAGGTTCATAGCGTAGAAACACCAAGAGGCCGAGAAGATCATTGACATCCTTTCTGACAGGCGTACCAGTAACACACCAAGCATTGACTCTTGGGACCATTCTTGCAACGACTGCTGCCTTGCTCACGCCACTTTCAATCATTTGTGCTTCATCCATGACTACCCGGAAGAACTGAAGGGCCATTAGGGGTGATTTTGGTCGTGGGTATTTAGACGCCACGCGAAGAGTTTTATGTGGATTGAGTTGTGTGAAATTAATTTCGGCGGCGAGGACGGAGTATGTAGAAACAACAATATCTGAACTCGCTAGACGATCCTCGAGATCTCGCGCTGTCATTGTCTTACTGTGAAGCTTGATACCCTGATAATTCATGACCTTCAGGTGAGGAGCATGCTTGTTGACTTCTGATATCCACTGAGAAGAAATGGCTGGTGGTGCAATGATGAGTGTTGCAGAGGATGTTCGTACATTGGTCCCAGTAAACAGGTCAAAGACCTCTGCTGCATGGTCTTCTGGTCTTCGATTCAAGGCGATTAAAGATATCATCTCCACTGTCTTGCCGAGACCCATCTCTTCCGCGAGAATACCACCAGATACATCTCGTTCGAGTGTTCGGAAAGGTTCAACATCCAAGGTAACGAGGCCGAATAAATGACTCACAAAACACGAGCGGCCTCTGTCATCAACCGCTGAGATAAAGGAAAGTGGTAACGCCAGATTCTTTTTGTTTTTGCAAGGTACGATTCGCCGAGAACTACTTGACCATTCGACTCCCTCTCTTTTCAACAACCACTGTACAGATCTCTTTTGGAACGGATACAATTCAGACTTTAACTCGCCAATCACTAGAGATTTGGTATCTTCATCGTCCTGATTCGGGGAGTGAACACTTTGGTAGAAATCTTTCGGGCTCCACGAGTCTCCTATCGTGACCTGTGGATCGGGGAAGTATTTGTTCAGGACATTCGACAAGGCCTGTGTCTTTTTAGTTCCAGAAATAGCAGAATATGGGGAGTCTGTCGTATTCCACTTTATAGTAAAGCGCATACGGAGTACGTCAATTCCATCTCTATGGAATAACTCTATCCCAAATTCGGTCCAGAGTTTGCCTTGTTCCTTGGACCACATTGTCGATTGCCGGTGGACATCTAATGACAACCGAACATCCTCAAGCCCGTCTCCGGTTTTGGGTATTGGTGTATGAAAGAGGGTTCGGTGATCATCATCGCATATCTCGAGATATTCGGGAGTAGATATATGAGTCCATTTTATGAGTGGCCGGATACCTGTTCGTACCAAAGGAGTTTCATAATCTGACAACTTCGACCCAGAACACTCGACGTCCAAATGACAATGAGACACCACAATATAATCGAGCTCAGTCGCCGATGTAGCTTCCCGCTTGCTAGCCGATTTGAAGCTCAACTCAGTTTTCTGCTTCTTACGCGGAGGTTTTGATCCGGTACAGCTCCGAGAGACAAATCCCAGCAGCTCGTCAGGTAATTCTCGCAAGCTTGAGTAATTTGGTAATGGTGACAACCCGCTAGAAGAATCCGAGGGAGCGCTTCGGCCCATGCTGTTTTGTGAAGTACTGAATTGCGACAAGGAAGAAATCGAGTCCGGGCCAGCAGCACTCGGACTAGCAGTATCAAGACGAGCTACACTTGCATCTCTCAATCGACTGCGGCCTCTCACGCTGCTCCGACCTGTCGTCTTAGCTCGACCCATATTGTTCTACCCGTATCGATGGGGTTTCCGCTATTATTGAGCAAAAACTGCTCCTCAATGCAAATGCATGCAAGGAGATGATCAGGGGATAGCACAAGGTCGATAATGCCAGCATTGGTGACGATAGCAAAGGAAAATGAGAATGGATGGTACAAGAGGAAAGGAAGGAAAGGTCGAGGGAGGCGACGCGAAGGACGAGACGTGTGTCGATAAGAAATCCTTATCGAGACGCGCTAGTGGCCAGGTCAGCTGATTTGGCTCCTCTCTCAACCAATGAAGAGGCTGTATGATCCCGGCTGAGTTACCTAAGCAGCTAGGCACCACCCCACGATTATTTGAGTATTTAACCTCTCCCGTACTTGATCATCCATTGCAGACCATAACGTATCTCGCGCTCCGCGTCATTCAGCATTTGTATCTTCTTCCATTCGTATGAAAGTGCAGATCATTGCAATAGCTTCATTATTCCTGCTTGCCAGCCAGCCAACCCACTGCAGAGTCAAAGCGACGACTGAACGGGGCCAGCATTCTTGCAATGGCCACTGATGAAGGGACTACTGCATCTAGTCCTAGAAAATGCGATCAGTCTTTTCTCCACCTTCCACTCGAACTTCGCAACATGGTCTATACCTATGCTCTTCAGGTGCACCACCCGGTCATCGCGTTCTCATATAGGCCCTCCACCGAAAGCGAATCCTCACCGAGTCTGGCCAGCGATGAACATTGTTTACTGTACGGCCCATGCCAGCATAAGAATCACTGTATTTCTGGACCCTGGGCAGCCCGGGGAGAACTGCTCAGTTGGGGCCTGCTCAGATGTAACAGAACTGTGTCGATGGAAGCTGCCAAAATCTTCTACTCGAAGAACGTCTTTTGGTTTCCTCGAGATAACACTTGGGACTCCATTGCTTGGTGGTTACGCAGTATTGGTCCTCGGAACCGCAAGCGTATAGGAGAGCTAGCAATCACCGTGCAGACACCTCCCGGATTGTTTGTGACGAACCTTCATACGAACCGTCGTTTGCGTATAGAACGAAATCCGGTTTGCGACGACGGAGAGACCGATTGGACCAGTGATAGTCTGATGAGCCTAAGTTCTTACCTTCAGTACGCTCTGGACTCAAACTCGAACGAAGAAAGCGTGGTTGAAATCATTAACCCTGCCATTGATAAAACTTTCGAGCTACTTAGCACCTGCGGCCCCAAAGTGAATGTGTACATGCTACTGGATAGCTGTCTTACTCCAGGCGTCAGCTCACACAAAAGATCACGGAGCTCCGCCTGTTTCACTACTGATGTTCCGGACCAAATCGAACGTTCGCGTCTCAAGTACACAAATGAGGCCAACGGTACGACTATCGAGATACATTGGAGAGGAGTTGCACCAAAAGAAGTATTGAGGGAGCTATCATATCCTATGCAGTTCCTAGGATGGGAAATTTGGGGACCTTCCCGACCAGAAGAGACATATGTCAAAGTTCGTTCATGTTGTGCACTTTTTTCAGCGAAATACACAAGCAGAGGAATTCCATTCGAACGAATGATCCCGTTCATTATTCCTAGAAATTACTACTTGTGGAAACTGGCCGACGAGAATTCGGCTCCAGGTCTACGAAACACAACTGGCATTTCGATTGTCTAACCGTTGGTTGTATGGAAGAACGTCTAGCCTGTCTCGTGAACATAACAAATAGCCCGCATTCACTCACTGCGGACACGCCTATTAAAGTACCTCGTTGCATTCGAGCGTGAACTCTGCCACTCGAGCGTCTGTTTTCCATTGATAACGAAACGAAGAGCATGAAGAGGTGGTAATTGCCAGGCTGGCACTTCACCTTCTTCTTAGCGTCACTTACTCAAAAATAGCCTTTATGCCAATGAAAAGACTATCAAGAACTTGGCATACTTGCAAGTCTTCAAATCCCGTGCATCTGTTGTATGTTAAATGGTGGAAACAAGACACCATTCTTTGATACTACACTTTCACATTCTGTACTAACACTAGACCGAGAAAGTGACACACCATCCTGCGATACCCCCCTCAGATGAAGTAGCGCCCTCTTGTTACCTGATCAGGTCTTGTAGCTCGCAGGTTAGGACATAAGAGACTTCTTCCGTTTCGTTGTAGAAACTCTCGATCGATTTTCATATTCATCATGACCTTCGCCTGACCAACGACCTCTCCACTCCGCCATCTACAGTGCCCATCATTTCGTATTCCTGTTATCCATCTTCGCCACATTCTCTTCTAACACCCATTGCGAAAATTCAATATCCTCGGCTGAGAACCTTCCTTTCCACAGATCTCTTAGACCGAACACTGAACCAGTCGCTCTACTTCATAATTCGCCCTCCCAACCTGCATCCAACTCATCCTTGCGATGGGCAGAGAAAACATCCGGCTAGTGGGTATTTTCCCATCATCTTTCGCACACCGTAATGTGAATTGATACAGACCGTAGTATGCCTTAGCAGCCGAGTATACATTTTTGAATATCTCAAAGAGGTTGAGTAAACGTGTATTAAGTCTGCCTTCCGTAATCTCTCAAGTGTGCCACTTTTGATGTCCACCGAGAGCCCCCATGTTCCAATTTTCTTCACTCACTTATATACACACACTTTGAACCACTACTCACATATCACCTCCTTACTGACACCACAGGAATTATATCTCTTACTCGGCGGAACTGCCCTTTTTTCGAGCGTAAATAAGCTTCGACTAAAAGAAGTGTGTGTGGTCCCCTTGTGGATACTATTATGGGTACTATCATGGGTCTATAGCCAACTATAGCACGTCTATATATATACTGCACCGTGCACCAACTTGGCACCAAGTGTTGTAAGAGATCAAAGCGCAGAAGGACAGTTCCGCCGAGTAAGAGATAGTAATCGCGATCTCGCCTCGCTTAGGAATCGCATCCGCAAAACACCTTCGACATTACCGTTGAAGCGAGGGAAGAACCACACACTTAATTCAACAGTACTCCTTTAACATTCCAACGACAGATAAGTCTCCTTGATCACGACCCCTCCTCTTCCCAGACTCTGTCGACCTTAATTGTCCTCTCGCCAATCCGACCAAAACTCAACCCCCTTCCAAAAAACAAAAAAGAATTGAACAGAGTGGGACTCGAACCCACGCCACTTTCGTGACCAGGAAACATTGTTAAGAAACCTTAACCTGGCGCCATAACCAGCTCGGCCATCTGTCCTTTGATGTGATTGGATGGGTGTGGAGAGTGGTATTGAAGGGTATAGAGATGGGTGTGCGCAGGTGGAGAGGGGGAGGGACTTCGGGTGGTGGGTGACGGATTAGTGGGTGATGTAGGAGGGTCAGGGATTATGTGTCTTCTAATAAGGTGAGAGATGGGAGAAGAGTGTCAGATAGGTATGGAAGTAGGTAGATGAACCTATGCTATCGATCTTTGAGATTGTAAGTCTAAAGGATCAAGTCGGTGACTCTCCCCTCACTGATCTTCCTATATAATCACGATATCAAGGCCCCATTTCGATTAAGAATTTAGATACGTCACGAGTTCGCGATTGCTCTATGCTTCTAGTCATCCTGGGAGAAGTAGTGATCCATGAGACTTGAGTAATTTGAATTGTGTAAGTCCATGCTGGTGAAATTGCCTATTGAGTAGCTTTATTTGTGATAGATGGAGAATGAATGGAGTGTTTGAGTGTCAATGTGAGTGGTCGGTGGAAAAAGGAGGATAGGAGATGTGATGTGGTGGAAATTGAGTGATTTTAGGAATACCGGGCGTTGATGTCTCTGCAAGGAGTTCATAATCTGTGAAACTGAGTTTGATAATCACCTTGAACGACAAGGCTCGGCATTCGTTCTGCAGATAGACCAGTCTAACAAATCCAAGCCAACCACATCCAAGGACGAAGCGTCCTTCGATTCCCCCCATCTCACTAGCCCTTCCACTTTCCAAATTTCTGATAATCACGAAACAGCGTAACAAACAAAGCCCGCCCACTCTCATCCAAACTTTCATGAATCATGCGCCTCATCTCAGGCGTCGTGATATCAAAAATAGCATAAATCCCCGGGATCATCTTCTCTCTGATCGCAGGCGCCATTTTCATCTCAAGTTGCAGCCGGATGTAAGTAGTGAGCACGAATTGCATATGTTGCGCCGCCATGCCCTTGGCTCTCAGCGTCGCAGACGAGAGACTGTTATGTTGTGAGCGTGTTACGGACGAGACGCTAGGGTCGCAGATGAGTGTGAGAAGACGCGTGTAAGCTGCTGCGTGCTTTGCTGTGAGTTGGTGTTTGGGCGGAGAAAGCCATGGGGGCGGGGCCATGAATTTTGTGATTTTGGTCGTGCTGCTTGGGAGTGAAGTGAAGAGGCAGCGGAGTAGGGCTTGCATGGTCTGTACTACGAGGTGAAAATGTCCTTGTAGCTTTATTCGGTGGGAGGTGAGGACTGCTTGCATTAATTGGCAAAGGTGTAAGTATATCGTGCTTGATCTCGAAGATCGAAGCGATGGTCCATTGCGAGAGCAGATGATGGTGAGGCTACCAAGCGTGCTATCTATATTCCATTGCGAAATACAGCGAGGCTGTCATGAATGTCAGTTGTGGGTGTTATAAATAGCTGGGTGAGTAGACATTACCTTAGTCCGAAGAATTAGTGTCATAATTTCACTGATGAGGCAGAATTGGCGAAGGTCTTTGGCCTTCCAAAGTTGGGAGCACAGAAGGGAATATGCTGCAGATAGATCGAAATCATCAATTTCCTCCTCATCGCTATGGCTGTCATCTTTTTCAGGAGGCCGTTTTCTGGAGTCTACCGACAGTCAGTAGATGCGCTACTTATTCAATGAATTGTTTCAATCACCGTCGCAAGATACTATCACTTGTCTCACTGCTAACAGCCGGTCAAGTTGCACCAATCCCTTGGAGTCATCTCCGAACATCGACCGCAGCAGATCTAGTCTCTCTGTTTGCGCCTTCCCTGATATAGAAGCTTGGGTCTTCTGAATAATAGATTGCCGTCCATAAAGTGTAGAAACATCTCCTGGAATTTGGCCATCAAACTTAACAGTCTTAGCTCTCTCGTCATGGGTCGCGAGGAATGTGTCCAAATGTCTCCCGGTTTCGAGACCATCATCATTCATGAATTCGTCAATGGTAGTCAACGACTCAGCTGTATGTCTGACCCCTGTCAACTCCGAGGAAGTCACACCACAATTAGAAAGAGCTATTAGGATAGAGAGCACTGATAGAGAGTAAGCTGTATGCCTCTTCTTCTCGGACAATCTTTTCCCCAGCTTCTTCATGATTGTCCCGAAATGGCTCAGCAGCGACTCCTTGAACGCCGAGATTATCTTTTGGAATTTCGAATGACTAATGACCTCTGCATCGGTCAACGATGTTAATTTCGTCGTGAGAACTTGCAATGTAGCATCAAACAGTACGATTGAAGCATAAGTCCATTGTGTCTCCGTCTTCTTCGAATCGATAGACTTGATAGTCCTTTTGATATGATCCAATACTGAGGTAATGTAGGTGTTATTTCTGGTTTGATCGGGATTTTCGGACATTTGACTACAGGATTATTAGAATCTTGTCGAGCTGTGATGCAAGAGACATACTTTATTGTTAAGCGTACGAGCTCTCGGAATAGTGACAGGATAACTTCGGAGGACGTGCCGTCGACATCCCCGAAAAATCCGGCCAACTTCACTAAGTCTTGGAAACACATATTCTGATCTATGTCAGTCGAGTTCTTGTGGGAGAAAAAAAAAATGCTAACCTCAGTGAAAGTCTGCCGGTGCATGATCTTGATCTTCAGGCTCAGGACCGCTCGATCTAAAGGATGGCCTCTAGTATCAATAACATCAACAACATCAGGTGCCCATTTAGACATGACAGCCTCCCTATCCTTTTTGCTATACAATCCTAGAGGTATCTGGATTAGGGATTCTACTGCAAACTTGTTCAAAGATTTCGCATCCGAAAATCGGCTTGTCGCGTTTGAATCCCGCTCAAGCATGACGTCAAGCATTGTATCTATGAGAAGATGAGCGTTAGCATTAGATTCAATGTGTAAGACGGGGCTGGAGCCATACCAGTCACTTTGGAACAGTTCAGAATCGACTCGCTTTTCAACATAGCAGTCCACAAATCAGGCTTGGAAGTTTCAACGTGACGCCGTTCTTTTTGCGACACCGAGGAATCACTCATTGAGACGCCCACCGAGGATATGCAGAATATATTTCGCATCAGTTTTTTAAAAGTATCGTCATCTCGTATTTCAGAAGCAACTCTGCCTACTGTCAGCAAATCTCGCGCAGAGGTGAGTGTCTAAACTCACATCAAGGCCTTTGGATATTCCAGACACAAAATTTGAATCCACCGCCATTCTGTTGAGACAAATCCGCATGGCACACTTCGTGGCCTCATATCACATAATCCTGAGTCTACCTCAAGACCTGTTAATAGTGCAATGTCAAGAATTATAGTCAAATCTTTTATCAAATCCAGTAGGATGGGTCGAATAGTCTGCTCCGATGTACGTCCGATGCTCACAGTCCACAAAGCACACACACATCTGAACCTCTCAGCATCTTCAAGGACGAGAAGAGACATTTCGACTTTAGAAGGATCAACTGCATTGGCCCTCCTGATAGAGCTGCGGGGCGATTCGGGTTGGCAATCTAGATGGGCATGTAGTGGCAACATCGTGAGCTCACCAACAGCTGGACCTTGAATCCAATCTAGAGAGTTTGCGAACCCGGCCAAAGCTCGCCATTTGTAGCGAGGACTCAATTCTTCTAATCTACCCTCATCGAACATGATATGGTAGATTCGAAGCCCTACGTTATCAACAACTTCTTCGCGTGAAATAGACCTTGCAATAGCTTGGAGGAGGACAGAAACAGGGCCAGGATTGATTTCGACTTCGGATTCAAGCCAGTCGAGCGTCTGGATGATTTGCTGTAGTGTCAAGGATGGCTCCAGAAGCTTTCTCAACTCTATTTGAAGTGCATCATCTTCCCACGGACCAAATGCTTCGACATCTTCCATCACAGGCTCAGAAGAGACAAGCTGTGTGTACCAGTGGCGAAGAAAGCCCGTCAGATCCCGCGCTTTAGTAAATTGGTTCATTAATGGCAGCACCACATCAGAACTGATGTTTTCTGCCCACGAATACTCGCTTTTGACAAAACCCAGCTGAGTTGTTGCTCTCAGTAGCTTCTTGAGTAGGTCGTCCTCAGGATCTACGATAAGGAAAACGTTCCCATCGAGTTGCAATAACGCAGCCACAAGATTCCAATTGATGTGATTCTCAAGCAGGGCGTATCTGGAAGCAATGTTGCGCAGTGTTGGCAGGTCAAGCTTGACTTTAAATTTGATTGCATCTAGAAGCATTGCATGAAGAGCATCGCAATTTTGGTTGTGCCTTTTCTCCAGAAAGCCTTCCTGCAAAGTGATGAACACTGTCTGAAGCCAGCTACTGTCTTGAGGTTTCCGACGACCAGATCTTTGTATCTGCGTAGATCTAATTGCAATATTGAAGAATATAGGTGCGTTGATCGGATCCTGAATAACAGACACCTTCGTCAAGGTACTCAAAACATCTGACTCTGCATTGTCCAACATATCCGAACGCGCTGGAAGAAGAATGTTCTGCGCTGCAAGCTGCTCTGTATCGGTCTTCCAGCGTTCCCCTTGAAGAATTTTCACCAGCCATCTGGTGCAATTAAGTGAAAATAGTATCAGGTCGTTGTCGCCAGCAGTTCGAGTTTGCCACAGCTCGATGAATGGGGACAGCCACGTCTCAGCGTCTGATTGTGGCCTCGTCATCATAGGTGCAAAGGACATCCATAATCCCAATATGGCAGCGGATTCCTCTGGTGACGTTCTGATAGTCGTCTTCATATACTCCGCGGCGAACGCTCCATCTTGCGCTCCCCCATCTGGAATAAATGATTTCGTTGAGGCCGAAATGAACGAAAGGACCGCATGTATAGCCTCCAATAGCCCGACTACTTTTTCGTGACCCTTCAAGCTATCCGTAGCGACCGGCGTTCGTTTTCTCTTTTTCAAATTCTTCACCACCTCTTCAGATTCTTTTGTTACATCTCCCTTCACAGCATCGACCGCCTCTCTAAGCTCCTCCAGCGTCATCTTCAGGATCTCCGCGAACTTTCTTTCCACAAGAGACTTCGCCGTAGTCGTCAATGGAACCGTCTGGATCAGATACTTCAACATCCACCAGCTCTCCGGGGTGCTTCGTGGGATCATATCTTTCTTCTCTGCCAACCTCTTCAAGATCCACCGCAACAACCATATCTCCCTGACATGATACTCCCACTCTTTCTGCACTTCCAGGTGTGCCTTATCGATATTGGCAATTTCCTTGCCCACGAATTTCGCAGCTTCCCCAAGCTGTTCCTCGAAAGGCGCCGCATCTTTCTCCAACACCGCAAGTCGCTCTTGCGCAATTTTGGAATTCGACGTCTACACCCGAGTTAGCAATTCAATCACCTCAATCCAGCAGAAAAGTTTCACATACCATAATTCCCCATCGAGGTTGTCAATTCCGCATCTCGAACTATCGTCCTTATTTTCTTATCCGCCCGCGCAGTACATTTTTCTGCCGAAACCCTCCAACGCTAACCTCAATCCGCGCCCAATGGTACACCGCCCGCGACCACAGTTGCGAGCTCCAGCCACAACAAGCTCGTCCGTAACAGCTCAGCAGCAGAGAGCTCCCTCCATTGTCGACTCAACGCAAGCAGACTGCATCGCGGTAAGTCAATCGCATGTCCTCGGTTCAATTGAGGTTCTTGCTGCTCGTTATTGGGGCGGTTGAGGTGGGATTCAGCTATGCTAATAATTCCCGCTCTGCAGGACAAAACCGTACTGCAGAAACCAAACAAACCAGAAGACACAACAAATCCGCACCTCCGGAAAATGCCAGAAACATCTATTCCCCCACCACTGGCCACGCGCCCTAGCAAACCCGTATCAGAAACATTGCTGAATGAAAAGGTGCCTATCAATTCCCTTCTTCCCTCCTTCCATCAAGCAGGCTAACACCCAATCCACAGTGGGACCACTGCCTTTCCTCGCTCCTGATCCGATCGTCCCTCGGTCTCTCCTTTGGCGTCGTCTTCTCGGTGTTGCTTTTCAAACGACGCGCCTGGCCTGCGTTTGTAGGGCTGGGATTTGGTGCTGGACGGGCTTATGAGGAGTGTAATGGGAGTTTTCTGAAGGGGGGGCGTGGGAGGGAGGGAGTTAGGGTTGTCAGGTCGTGAGACGGATCTGGGATTGGTGCTGGCCTACCTGGTGTTGCGGTATAGAGAGCTCATGACATTTGCCTACTAGGCGAGGTCGAGGAGAGGGAGGGTCGGGAGGTACGTCGTTGTATAAATAAAAGTAGAGAGATGATTGAGGAATCGATATGAAATCAGCCAAAGGATATGGAGAGCATTTGCGGGCGATAGGATGGATGCTTCACACAGCTACACCCGGCCGAAAGTAAGTTAAAAGATTTGACTTGTTTGCTCTGAATGCTTTGGCTAGGTTGTACTGTAGTAGCCTTTTGATTGTGTGCATTCTTACTTGCTGGCTGTGCAGACAGAAAGAGAATTAATCAGAGTCACAATGTTGGCACCGAGGAGATGGGAGGGGATGTATGCAAGCTGAAAGTAGGGAATGGGATCGACCACAGAGAGGGTTCGGGTTCGAGATGTGTTATCCGTCGCCAGAAGCATATCTTCAAACAAAAACAAGTATGCACGGTGTTCCATTCTATCCGTCAACTCTTTCACTTCCAAGCTCATCTCTCCATAAGCCTTCTCTTTGCAGACTCGTGCCCAATCTCAGTCTACAACTTTCCATCTCTTCCAAACATCTCCCTCAGTCACGCCTGTTCAACTACTATGTCTCCGTCTCATTCTCTCCCCACCACAAACACCCTCACAATCCTCCCTATGAACCACATCTATCCCGTGCTGTCCCGATGTTTCGCCTCCAAGTGAATTCTCCCGACTCCTTTCAGCAACGCCATCGAATCTACTCCTCTCTCCAAAGGTATCAACATATCCGTATCGATTGTCAAAGAGATGCGTTCTCTCACTCGGTCCTTCGCCAGTGAAACCTCCCTCATATTCGTCACTCACCGTTAACTTCCCCAGAACTCCTTTGAGGAGCCCCCCTCCTCCGAGAAGTCCCCCGAGTCCACCCCCGCTACTCTCCCGCTTCCTCCTCCCTCTGCCCTCCCGTCCACTCCGTTCTTCCTCCTCTCTTTGCTTGTCGCCGAAGCCATCCAAGAGCTTATCTAAGAACTTCTTCTTCATGCCTCCAATATCTCCGAAAAGGTTCGTTGTCCGACCGAAATCAGCTCGCGTATCGTCCATGGCATTGATTTTTATCCGCATATATTCCGCCGCTTTATTGCCCTTGGTATAGAGGAAAAAGCAGATAACACCAATGATAGTGAGGAAAATCAGGAACATAATGACAACTTCGAAGGCGGTGATCCCGCGGTTGGGTTGGTCGTCAGATGGCGTATCGGTGTTGTTTTGAAGATTTTGGAAGTAGTGACGGGGGAAATGTGGATGGTGAAAGGGAGCCTTGGGAGAGTGGCTCTGACTCCATGCGAGACGATTTCGCTGATGTGTCGATGTCATCGTTATGGTGGTGGCTGGAGACTCGTGGTGGGTAGATGAGATATCTGAGTTGTACTTCTTGTAGTTTCTGGACTGTACGTCGACTCTCAATGTATGATGATAATAAGTCTTCCAGGTAAGGGAGATAAGAGAGAATACGACGAGTAATACTTATCGGGCAGGATAATGACTGGCGTTGCGCTGAGCGAGTGACGGAGCTGTTTTGACCGGGCTGGAGTTATCGTTGGTGGCTTTAGGGGATGCGCATGTTAGTTGATGATTTTGAAGCAAATGCGAAAATCGAAGGCTAGGATTCAAGTGAAGACACTGTGGTCGTTCTTGCCATAAGTATGTCGCCGGTAGGTCTTACTCTTGGGACCTTCTCGCTAGGACGGAAAGAGTGAACAACAGATGAGCCAGAGGGCTTCGCGTTATGAACACACAGCTTTCCGGATCATAGATGGCAGGCACATCAGACTGTGAAGCTTTATCGTAGATTGTGAAATTCGTCTGACGCGCGAACAAAGTCGGATTCCGTCTCTCTCTTGTTCCTTCTGAGTAGGACGGTACGAAGTCAATATCGCTCCCCAAGAAGATCTGTAGCGCTATCGGGTATTCACAATGTTGAAGACAGTTTCATGCGAGTAACGGAGAGTTTAGTGGTGGCGCACACAGTCTTGAATAATTCTAGCGGTAGAAGTTCAAAGCAAAGACGAGCTTCCGCAACCTCATCTGGGTGGGCGTCCTTAGAAGCATGTTCTCAGTTTGAGCCTCGTTCATAGACATTCATGCACTAATCATGATCATGCAGTAATGCTTACTACTAAATTCCATAAAGAAAAATTGTCTGTATGAGGTGAGAGTAATGCAAAATTTCAGCAATATTTAAGCAGAAGCATGTTGAGGAACTCAGGTCGACATGTGCGGCGACAATAGCAGCAGACAAGTAATATGAAGACGATATGAACGCGACACTGGAATTTGAAAACAATAGGAAAGATCACCAGCTCATCATATTGCGGGTCATGACACTGCCCTTTCAGCTTCGGCGCTATGCATTGGGAAATTAGGGTAGAGGATTGGTTGGACCGCTCACTCGTAAGCCTATCATTGGGAAACGGCGATAATTGACAGTATATGAATGACTGATCGGGTTGACTTCAATGTATGGTACAACTTCAATACTGTTAAATGGATCCTGGCATGTTGGTCATTGAGCAGAGCTCGGTAATCGTAGGAACCTATCTCTTTACACTTTCTCAACCTCTCCTTCCTACGATTAGTGAAGGAGGTTTCTGTATGAAAGCACAAAATGTGGGCCAGTGTAACCAACGGCGGCTACTGAGTGATAATGGATAATGGATGTACGTAGAAGTCGAGTGAGCTTTCCCTAGAAAATTGGGACGTAGTGAAGAAGTTACGTTCAATTGTTGTGCGCCGAAGAAAGAAATCGTACCTAGGTACGAAACGAGAGCTGGAAAGATGAGTGATTTTAGCTCCAAGTTCATGAATGCAGGTCCCGGCCCGAATATAGGTCCTGAGTATAGATGCTCGGGACCGTTTTCAGTATGCATACTTCGGTATGTATGCCATTAATTACTATAATTATAAATTTAGGCTGCACATCTGTTTAGAAAAGCTTGTTTGGTTGGACGCGCTTCGGATCCTGAGCTGGATCATTGTATTAAGATTATCTGGCGGTAATCTTAGTGAGCAAAAATTTCCACCGTTTAGGTCGATATCGAGAGAGCAAAGAGGTACTATTGGGAAATGCGGAAAGACAATAGTTGCAAAGAGGAGGTTGATAAAATTGGAGGTCAAAATCACATGTTACTTAGTATATATCACATGTTCTCGCCTCCCCTTTTCATCTGTACTGTTTCTTAGCGGAAACTCGCTTGATACGGTGGACTACATACTCTCTTTTTCGTACATCAGCTTGGTCAAAATTCCACATCCAATCACTCATTGCCACCCCATTGGGATATGGCAGATGAACCAGTTCTCTCTGACATGACGCTAGACTGACTTTGAGGAAAGTCTAGGCTATATAAGATGCCTTTGATGCGCCTTCCCTGAAAAACTATAGTCATTGTGACATTGACTTGCGTTGACAACCTTGCTTGACAGGTGTTGAATGCGTGGGAGGTCTGACAAAGCTAAATTGTGACGACCTAGCTAGTCACTTTGACATGTGGAGGACTGGAAACTTCCGCCGTACCTTTGAGTCGTCCTTCAGCAAGTGAGTTCTCTAACGCCCAGGGGTGTAGTCTACAACGTGATGCGGAGATATGATTTTGGACCTTGTTCAATTTTTCAGCGCTTCAAGCCTAGGAATTTTAGATGTGGTTTCCGTAAGTAGAAACTGAGTACTTCAGGACTTATATCGCCGAACGATGGCTCGGAGAATACTCTTCCGTTTGAGTCCTCCCTATCGGAGGGCTATCTTGTCCCACCTTGACTTTGCGTGACGATAAGCAATTGCTGCGGTAAGAGATTCTTTGGTGATCCAATCAGGAGGATTATCAACAATTAATTAGAGTTGATTGATTCCACATCTGAAGCCACAGCTAAGTGATTTACTAGGTCTGAGGATATCTAACCATATCTAGGTATACAATATCTTGTTCAGTGGTTAGCCATTTTTGGTAAGCTCGAAAGTCACGTTCTTTGACTTTTAACTTACCTCACCGGCATGACAAATCGTATCTTGGACTAGTTCTCGGAAGCTGTAGCAAAGGTAGTGGAGAACTAAACACTAAGGAAGTTTACATGCAGACGACAAACTTCTAAAGTTTCACACTCGGTAAAGATATCAGTGTTTAGACCTTCAAGGCTCTGTTCTGTATCACGTTTTCCATCGAAATAATAGGTGTTCAGTAGTCATCGCGAGCATTTCTTATGAGTCAAAGATAAATTGTATTTGCACCTTGTAAATATAACGACTGAAATACTTTTAAGTGAAGTCAAGGGTGGGTGGCCACGAGAATGTTTAACGATGATATTCAGCTACATTGTTCAGCTTCTGACCCTCAATATGGTTATGGGTTCGTCATTGGACAAAGGTACTCACGCGGATGCCCGGGATCCAAGATGGGAGCAGTGAACTGTTGCGAGAGTCAGAACAATCTTTCATATACTTGATGTGAAGTCTTGGCAGCCGTGCTGACCACATGTATGCATCACAACCGTATAGACCTAGGTCCTGTACTACCATACTACTTCGTATTAACTCGTCGCAACAGTACGAGGCCGCATGACTGCATTCGGGACAGCGTGGACCGGGTAGCTGACCTCGAGCACACCAGATACTCGTATATGGTAACCTCGCAGGATCTGTAGCCTCCGCATTCTAGCCCGGAAATTCCGACATGCTGACCACCAGGTGCTTGTTAAAATAGGCGTTTGCTGTGAAACCAATATTTGAATTGGAATATTTTCTGTACGACGGCTGGTTGACAACTGGCTTTGCCGAGTAGCTTTATAACGCTTTACCGAGTAGAGACAACAACCAGAGCATGCCAAGATACCCGTTGCGTATACATGATTTTACTTTTGATAAATTACCTTTAATTACAGAATCTCGAATGAAGAACGTGGCTGATGAGCCACCTTTAGGCTCGGATTCTACAAATCTGCTTGCTGACCATTCTCAACACACAATAGAAAATATCACCGTTTCGATGGTGTGGGGCTTTTCAGCAAACCGATTAATCCAAGGCGGTATGGCCCCACCAAGATAACTAGAAAGCAAGAAAAAGATCACTAGGCGAAGAAGGGTAGCGTGAAACCTTCAAGTAATGCCATGGTCACGTATCAGAGCAGTAGATACACTATCACGTGGACATATGTCACTATAAATCCTTACACGAGGAGACAATCTGGATCATGGACTCATCTCATCGCAGCTATTGAAATGGGTGTCACAATGGTACAGCGTGGACTCATTTATGTTACAAGCACTATTAGTCTTTAGATAAATAGGGATATGAAAAAGTTTAGTAGCCATTGAATTCTGCTCCACTGTACGCTACCTTTCAACCATTTCGATCTCTCATTTAAAGGGGGAATATTCACATGTCCCAAGGTGAGAGAGTCTCGGCACGAGTTCGCGATTGAACAGTTCAGCTCTGTAAATACGAACTAAGGCTCTCGAATAATATTGGTTAAGAGTTATCCTCTTTAATAATTTCTAATTTCATTGATTCTGGTCCTTTACCTTAGGGTCTCGACTTCGATATCTTGTTCAATCTATAAACATACCAAGTGTAACGCTCTTGGAGATCGAATCTTGAGTAGGCCCCCTTGCTTTATCACAGACTCCCTATATTAAAAAACATCGCGGGTCTAGCTCCCGTAGCCGTTTAACCCACAATGTACGAAGAGGGTCAGAAAACATGAAGGGTCCGCGTAAGTAACGGTAAGATATGTCCTTTGTATAGTATGAGCAGGCAGAACACACATAGAAGTACTACCAATCTTCTCCTGGTGCATAATAGTGGCCAGATTCCTTTCCGACTTCGTTAAAACATTGATCTTCTAGCTTGTTTTTATAATGGTTATGCGCCGCCAAACAGTAGTCAGCGCACACGATCTATCGTGCGTTAAGGCGGCTTCCTCGCCCATCGAGCAAGTGTGTTAGTCACGATCCCAGATGGGACTTTTAGCAGACATCATTGGATGGAAATAGTATCGATTGGCATATTGAAACGCTAAGCCATATCTTACAAACATTATGAAAGATAAATAATGAAACACAATCCTGTCACATGAAACTCCCAGTGATTGACGGATTCTTTTTCAAAACACTAGTTCCACTGGACTCTATTTTCATTTCTTTGTCACTCTTGTCATGATGAATTTCGTTTCAATACTACACGCTTCGTGATCTAGACAAACATGATAAGTTTAAGGTACTTCTTGAACACACACTGTGCTTTCACCCCATTTGACACTACAAAGGACGTAGGTAACGAAGAGTCCGGAGGGGATTCTTCAACGTCCCCGACGTCCTCGTTCTCCTGGTGATTCCTACTGGAGCCATAGACGTATTTGACGCCACGTGAATCGCTTGACTTGGTCTCAAGCATGGGTTTATGCTACTCAGCTTGGAGGGTCTGTCAGGACATGATCCATTTGGATCGAGCTCGAAATGTGTTCGGAGGCATCTCCATCTGAGCCCGCCATATCGAGATTTCGCGCTACAACGAAATTTCATGCATTCACCGTGTACCCTTAAAGAGCTGAATCCTCAAGACAACGATCGGATCCTAGGCAAGTACTCATAGCAGGAGAGCGTGAAATTGTTATGTGTGTGTAGAAGAGATGACCTGTTGATGCAATCGCGCCGGTCGATGAGAGCATGTTTCTGATAGGCCGAGGTGACCTCCAGAACAAATGTTGGATCGGTAACAGATTCTGTGGAAGGCACGTAGGCTTATTTGTTACAGGTAATCGTCGAGATTGCCCCTTCTCGAGCGGCGAAGATTACATGCCAGCCTGCCCAGCGTTTGAGAACCCTGATTTCGTGAAACTCAAAGTGGGGTCCATTTAGCAATACACATTTATGTGAGTCGGAAATCGAGGTGAGACTGAGTCTGATACGGTTTTAAGTATATTGAGTACATAAGACTCGTCCACGGGTGGCTCCAGTTCTGATCCACGTGATTAAGGAGCGGAATCACATGATCCTGGAGCTAGGGGAATCAGCCCGAGTAGGCACTGGGTGTTTCATCTGCCGTCGACCCATTACCAACAACCTCAAACCTCATCCCAATGGAATCACACCCATCAACTTCTCTCCATACTTCTAATCTTCTGCGACGCAGAGCAACGTTGCATCTCGTCTTCCAGCGCCCCCATCCGCTCGCCCCATCGGTTCTTGCTCTCGTCATTATGCGCAACGTCGTCCATGCTGCACCGTCTACGACGGGTTCGCAACGACTTAGGCAGCACGTCCCAAACAATGTCGAAAACACCGGATGGATGAACACCTTGTTGTCAGGTTGCGATGAAAATGCTGCTCCTCTGAACTTTGTGTGCAATGTTCGGCATCACATACTTCTGGCTGATGTGGAAAGTCCGCCGTGGTTCAATGGAGGTTTGTAGAGGTGTGCAACCCATGAATTAACGGAGGTTGGCCCACCGAAACGACGTAGTGGGTAGTTGGAAATGCAAAGGGACTGGTGGTGGAGGTGCCCTGCATATATTGCTGTCGCGGACTTTCGGTGGCGAAGTGCGCAGGAATGATAAACACTGCAGATGCCCAATTCTCCCCTTCCAGAAAGATCAGCAACTCGAATCTGTTCCTCCATATTGGCTGATACGTCATTCCAGCAAGCAGAATTGAAATGCGGCGAAATCGTTGAACTCAATCGGGCTGGGGCAATCCTCCATGCGGCTCTCTCATTGCGTGAAACGCCCCTCTACGGTGCGACAGACTTCCTACTTTCATGAAGGATGGAACTACCACACGGGGGGGGGAGGGACGATATTGATACATATGTCTAAGTTACTGCAATTTGGTATGGAAACATGGGATATCTTCTGCTACAAAACGCTCAACAGTCGAAAACACGAGTCGAAAACACGATTTCTACTCAAGCTTTGACAACCATATTTTCGTTACTTTCCGCGACTAAACCGCCTTCCAAGATGAGACGCCGCTTCTCCTCATCCCTAACTATCAGATCGAAGTCGAAGGGGTCCGGTTTGGCAATTAGGAGGCTCGTGTATTTATTCCACGGTACCTCGATATCATTGCCCGAGGAATCCTTCTTCTTTCGGATCTCAAAAGCCCACGCCATTCCACTAACGACTAGGAACAGTTCTTGCTCCACAATCTCAACACCCTGACAAGTCCGACGACCATATCCGAATTGATGGTGGGCTTTCAGGTTCGGGAACTCTGAAAGAGGTTCGCGATACGTCGGCCATGAAGCGTCAAGCCAACGCTCTGGGCGAAACGCTTCTGGGTCAGGGTACTTCTCGGGATCTCGACATATTCCCCTGTTCATCGTCAGTACTAGTGGCGCATCAATGATGTGGACAACTTACCATTCCAAGGCGTGGATTGTAGCTCCTGCTGGGATGAAGTAATCTTCATAGATGTCATCCGCTTCTAATCGATGAGGAATACCTGCAAGATACGTCAGTGTCTGTCCGGACATGTTCGTCAGCAGTGATTGCACCTACCCGTCGGTACTGGAGGTCTCCATCGTAGGATTTCCTGAACCACCGATCGTACTATTGGAAGGTTTGTACGATCCTCCCATGATGGGCACCTCCCTTCACAAACTCTCTCGATTTCTTGCTGCATTTTCGATTGCCATTCGGGGAAGTGGCACATTGCAAGTATGTAACTTTGAAGTGGGCTTGCGATTGTCAATGCACCTGCAATGGCCATCATACCAATCAAATACGCCCACTCTTCGTCCTCCCAACCACCCTTCTCCTTACCATCCAGAAATGTTTTGGAATAGCTTGGATCGACTCGGCCTTCGGAGTTTGCTTCTTCAACATTCTTAAGTGACTGTCGAAAGAACACATTCTCAGCATCGTGCCGAGCCTTTTCGGCTTTTTTCCACGGACTCAACCAAGATGGCAATAGTGTCAGCCAGGAAATCACATTTGGTACGGCACCACTAGGGCTGATAGCAGTAAGGAGGCCGAATGCATCTATCTTCAAATCCGGTGCTGGTGTCGCAGACCCCCAAGCTAATCGTGATATGGTTCGGCCGGTGTATTCCTCCATAAGAAATACGTAATCGGATGGATCCTTCAGTAGCTGGTAGAGGAGCCTTGTACGTTCTATTGTGGGGTACGAGTACTGCGATTGGGCTTGGGCTTGGGAGAATATGTGATGGGCAAACTTTCGTTGCCGTTTCCAGGTATCTGGTGTAAAGCATCAACATTTCATCACTTGTGGGATCTCATCAAAGCCTTCTCATCTTAGCTAAGGCAAGTGTCTTCAGCAATACGTACCATTTCGGCCCAATAATGGCAGGTAGTCACCGCTCGTGCGATTGTCTGGAAGGTTTGGGATCGTGGGTCTATCTGAATATATGGCACCGCGCTTCGACATCAAGTCGTGGGCGATTTTTTCGGATGAAATCCAAACATGCACGGTACCGAATATTTCTTGCTGGTATATCGGCCCATACTTTTGGGACCACTCCCAGAACTTGAGCCATGTTGCTGTGCTGGGAACATCTGCTATGTGTCAGTATACATTGCGAATTGAAGTGTCCACCACCTGAGGTGCATTTGACTTGCCATGGATTCTGCCTATGAATGGGAGGCCTAAATGTGAAGCACTCGTCAGAGTTGCTTGTGGGTTGGAGAAGCAGGAAGTTTCCTTCTCGATCAAACCTACCTTTGGGACCGGGCAAAGGACGTACACCTGGTGGTAGAGTTTTCTGCTGCGATAACCAGAAGCGATACACTACCACCAGAAGTATGACTAGTGCAAACACCGGAAATGTGAGTTCGGCCATTCTGCATGCAAGTCACTCTAACACCGATGCACCCTTTAGCCAGAGATGGAAATCTTGTTTGTTTATATGAGCAAAGAACACAACTTTCAAAGGCCTCTTCTACGCACGCACGCACACCCTGGCTTCGTATTCGCACGCACCCTCGAATGTGAGTTTGCCCGCCATTGGTATTGCTCCCAGAGCTTGCAAAGCAATAGTCAATGGTTCTTCTTTGCTACGCTCTTGGAGCAAGCCGTGGCATACATTCTATACAGGGACTGGGTTAAAGGCAAGGAGATTTGAGGAGATTTGAGGAGATTTGCGGAAACCAATACTCTCCAGCTCCCCACCAGCCCCTCGACCTCGTTATTCTGCCGCAACCAGGGGGGTGTAGCTCATGCACGGTTCGGTGATCACAGGGGGAAGAAGAGGCTTGAGCAGGCGTCTATCTGACGGACCAGCTGTACTGTTCCACACTGGTCGTTAGCGTGGCCACCGGTGATCCTACCAGGGGCACGGACTGCCGCACTGCTAATATTATCTCGCTTCATAGTCCGATAAAGCGGCGGCGCCTAGGGAGAGACCTCTCCCCTTTGCTCTCTCGAGAGAGGCGAGATAGTATTAAGCGATGCTGGCTCCGGCAAGTAACGAAGCAAGCATCGTCACATTGTTAGCCAGCGGACAATGATCGGGATTGTATGGAATGCCGCTTTTTCTTTTCACGCGCCCTGTGTTACTCTTCCGCCTTGCAATATCATTCTTTTGTCGGACGACACAGCATACCTGCAGCGTTCAGCCAGCGTGTGGGGGTCTTCGTGGACTACCCGGGCAATGTTCGAAACTTGCTGCCTGCTGCAGCGAAACCTATCGAAGAGAGGAAGCATCGTCCGATGGTATGGCTTGAATACCTCATGGAGAGCGTATCTACCAGGGTTACTTGATTGCTTGCGTATGCACAATGGTTGTCATTTGGTATTGCCTCGCAATACTTTTCTTTTCGATTGAGGATTGAGGAGGCAACTCTCCTGGCCCGATCCTCTCCAGCTTGACCTTCCGGTCGCACGCACACGCTGTCTTGAAGTTTCAAAACATCAAGATAGTAGTAGTCTTAGCGGTCTTAGCACCAGGGGTATCCGCTTCGTGCCACTTGTGGCTGCTGCTACCTTCATAACGTTATCGGTAGCTACCTAGGCATGGCCTGCTATGAGATCTCGCGACTGGGCGCAAGTGACGGCACCACGTTCTCGATCTGAGGCAATTCGAGTCGAGACTGTACCTTTAGGACCGACAACAAATCGTACGAGGAGCTCCGTATGGTTCCCTCGCGATTTTGAAATGCCAAAGATGAGCTTTTAGGTCAATCAGATCAGCAGTGTCAACTTGTGGGGATGTCCGCCGGAGAAACGGCCGAACGGGCTAAGCTCAAGTAGCTCCACTGAAACAGTTCCAGCCCTGTCCTGACGCCGATAATTGATTGTGTGAAGCTGCGCTTGGGTGTTGCCATTGCTCGCCTGTTGGTATCTGGCTCGCGGACATCAGTCTCGTAAAGACGCTTGTTTCGGTCTTCCAACAATCATGTTGGAGTCAAGATATTGGCCACTATCGTATCGCATGTGCAAGTCAAAGCCCATGTGAATTAGCAGGATGGGATCGTCGGGCTCAGGGAACATGTCTGTTGTCATTCGGATCCGTGGGACGTGAGAATTAATATAACCTCCCGGTTTCGCTCATTGAATATCTTTTCAATTCAGTGCGTTCTCATCTCATTATCAGACCCTCGAAGATGTCCAAAACCTCTGGCAAGATGGTTTTTTATCTCTTCGGGGACCAGTCCCTAGACTCGTACAGCTTCCTCGCGAACTTCTTGCACCGTAGTTCGCCAAGTCTGCTTTCCAGAACGTTCCTGGACCAAGTAGGCGATGCCCTATGTCAAGAAGTGAACTCGCTCTCGAACCTGGATAGAAAAAAGATACCACTGTTTTCAACCATCGAAGAGCTCAACGAACGATACCATTGCAGAGGCACGAAACACTCCGGTATCGAGAGTGCTCTGCTATGTATCACACAAATTGCACATTATCTAGAGTATGTATTATCAATCTTTCCTAGACATAGAAGATGCTAAATTCGTGGGGTTAGCCGCGCCGAGAAGGTACCTGAGGACTCAGCATCGCCCAAGAACACCACTCTCATTGGGTTAAGCACTGGGCTGTTTTCAGCAGCTGCGATCTCGTGCTCGCCATCGTTGTCAGCGCTCGTCAACATTGCTGTACCTGCGACCATTCTCGCCTTTAGAACCGGCTCGTATGTGTCTGCGTTAGCAGATCAACTTGGCGGTAGCAATGATGATACCAGCCACTGGGCATATACCGTACCTTCTACTGAGGCGCAGGTCGCCAATGTGCTCGATGAGTTTCATGATACCAAGGTAAGCAAGATTCTTCCTACCTGAGTCCGACAGAGCTGATATTGGTATAGTGCATTCCCCTGACTGGCCGCGCTTACATTAGCGCGACCACTCCCTCAACTGTTTGCATCAGTGGGCCGCCCTCTACCTTAAGATTGCTATGCGACACCAATGCATTACCAACAGCGCCAACGCCATCCCCGATATATGGACCATATCATGCGCGGCATCTCCATCTTGACCTTGATATCGAAAAAGTCTTAGGCCTCCGCAACTCCCGATTCGCAGATGCTTTACAGACATCTCGCCCTAGCATCGCCATTTTGTCATCGCATGATGGGCACTCTTATAGCTCCAGAACAACTTCACAGTTGTTTTCGGACATCGCCCGGGATGTCTTGACGAAGGCGTCGCACCTTCAAAATGTTCTCGACAGCGCATCTGCCCAAGCTACAACGTTTGAAGTCTCTCGATGTCTTCTTGTCCCCATTGGGCCAACAGACTGTGCCACGGTTCTTGCAGACTTTATCAAATCAACGTCCGATATAGAAATTATCCTGAGAAGAGCGCCATTTGGAAACAATGAGCCTGCGCCATTCAGCGGAAGTGGCTCTGCAAGTACCGGCAAGCTCGCAATTGTCGGTATGGCTGGCAGATTTCCCGACGCGGCCAGCCACGAAGCACTGTGGGAACTTCTCGAAAAGGGACTCGCAGTCCATCGAGAGGTCCCAAAAGATAGATTTCCTGTTGAGTCACATTTCGACCCCACCGGCAAAACAAGAAACACAAGTCATACTCCCTTCGGTTGTTGGATCGAAAACCCAGGGCTGTTCGATCCTAGATTTTTCAATATGTCTCCTAGAGAGGCCTTCCAGACGGATCCCATGCAAAGATTGGCTCTTTCCACCGCGTTTGAAGCTCTTGAGATGTCCGGGTACACGCCGAATCGGACTCCATCCACAAGGCTTGATCGGATTGGCACCTTCTACGGGCAGACGTCTGACGATTGGCGAGAGATTAATGCTGCTCAGGACGTGGACACCTATTTCATTACTGGTGGCGTCAGAGCATTTGGACCTGGAAGAATCAACTATCACTTCGGCTTCAGCGGACCGAGTTTTAACGTCGATACCGCCTGCTCCTCGAGTGCTGCAGCATTACAACTTGCCTATACATCCTTGTGCGCGAAAGATTGCGATACAGCAATTGTTGGTGGTCTTTCATGTATGACTAATTCCGACATTTTTGCTGGCCTTAGTCGAGGTCAGTTTCTCTCAAAGAAAGGACCTTGTGCTACCTTCGACAACGACGCCGATGGATATTGTAGAGCGGACGGTGTTGGTACTGTGATTGTAAAGCGTCTCGAAGATGCCATCGCCGACAAAGACAATGTTTTGGCTGTTATCCTTGGGACTGCTACAAACCACTCTGCCGATGCGGTCTCTATTACACATCCCCATGGAGGGACCCAGGAGGCACTGTATCGATCTATTCTTCGCAAGGCTGGTGTTGATCCTCTCGATGTTGATTACGTCGAAATGCACGGCACTGGCACCCAGGCAGGAGACGGAACAGAAATGCGATCTGTGACCAACGTCTTTGCTCCTGCGGATCGTAAGCGAACGGCAGAGCAACCACTTTATCTCGGCGCTATCAAAGCCAATGTTGGCCATGGTGAAGCCGCTTCCGGTATCACAGCTCTCATTAAAGTCCTCATGATGCTACAAAAGAACGCGATTCCACCTCATGTCGGCATCAAGAACATCATCAATCAAGGTTTCCCCAAAGATTTAGCAGAACGCAATGTCAACATTGCCTACCACAAAACGCCCCTCCGAGCTCGGGCTGGCCTACCAAGACGCGTTTTCGTCAATAACTTCAGTGCAGCTGGAGGAAACACAGGTCTATTACTCGAGGATGGTCCAACTTACAAGCCGTCCACAGTAGATCCACGATCAATGCATGTGGTTGCTGTCACGGCGAAGTCCAAGGCTGCTATGTTGCGCAACGCGTCAAGACTGATCGAATATCTCGAATCTAGCCCCAAAACCGCCATTTCTGATCTTGCATACACCACCACTGCTCGACGAATCCAACACAATTGGCGAATGACCGTATCGGCGGCGGATGTCCAACAGGTGAAAGAAGCCATCCGGGGCAAATTGGCTGACGCATTTGTCCCTGTTCTCCCAACCCCACCAAAGGTTGCATTTACCTTTACCGGTCAGGGATCACACTATGCAGGACTGGGCAAAGACCTCTATGAAACTTCCTCGCTGTTCCGAGAGAGCATTGCGGAATTCGACAGACTCGCTAGAATCCAGGGGTTCCCATCTTTCGTGCCATTGATTGATGGTAGCGTGTCCGATGTCTCGTCGATCTCACCAATCATTGTCCAGATTGGTATGGTATGCTTTGAAATTGCCATGGCACGTCTTTGGGCGTCTTGGGGAGTCGCACCGAACGTCCTTGTCGGCCACAGCTTAGGCGAGTATTCAGCTCTGTGTGTGTCTGGCGTCCTGTCCATTAGCGACACCATCTACTTGGTTGGCTCGCGTGCTAGACTCTTGGTCGAGAAATGCACTGCCAATACTCACGCCATGTTGGCCATCCAAGGCTCCGTTGCAGCTGTCACAGAAGCCCTTCCTGCCATGCGAGGGGGCCTAACCGTAGCTTGCATCAATGGTCCACGCGAGACCGTCCTCGGGGGCGAGGCTCAAGAGATGGCTGATCTTGCCGACAAGCTCACGCAAACGGGCTTCAAGTGCACAAAGCTGCAAGTTCCGTTCGCATTCCACACCGCACAAGTTGATGCAATCTTGGATGATTTCGAAAACATCGCTGCCTCGGTCCGATTCAATAAAGCAAAGATTCCTTTGATCTCACCCCTCATGGGTTGCCCACTTACCGAAGGCCAGTCTATTGATCCGGCCTATCTACGCAAACATGCCCGCGAAGCTGTCAACTTCCTTGGTGGGTTGGTCTCTGCCCAAGATCTTGGCTTGATAGATGAGAAGACCATTTGGGTTGAAGTCGGACCACATTCAATATGTTCTGGTATGGTCAAGGCTACATTTGGGACTTCGACGATCACTGCTGCATCTTTGCGTCGGAAGGAAGATCCCTATAAAACCATCTGCGCCAGCTTGTGCACTTTACAAACTGCGGGAATGAACATCGATTGGAATGAATACCATCGCGATTTCTCCGAGT
Organism: Chaetoscypha palmicola; assembly: GCA_003988945.1. Lineage (NCBI taxonomy): Eukaryota > Fungi > Ascomycota > Leotiomycetes > Helotiales > Helotiaceae > Chaetoscypha > Chaetoscypha palmicola. The sequence goes on along the minus strand of QYAH01000088.1, from coordinate 28,340 downwards.
CCGTCCGTCTTCTTGATCTTCCAAGCTACTCTTACGATGATAAGAACTACTGGATCCAGTACGAAGGCGATTGGTGCTTGACAAAGGGCCAAACTTCGGCAGGCGCTCTCCCTCCTCCCAGGAGTGCTCCAAAACCTACATTATCCACCACCAGCATCCACAAAGTCGTGAAAGAAGTCGTCGACCAGAAGATTGCTGTAGTGATAACGGAGACTGATATCTCAAGGGCTGACATCCGTCCTTTGGTAACTGGCCATAAGGTCAACGGTGCATATCTTTGCCCTTCGTCACTATACGGTGATATGGCCATGACAGTCTGCGAGTATGCCTATAAGCTTGTAGACCCCGATGTCAAAGATCTTGTCATGGATGTCACTCATATGGAGGTACCCAAGTCTTTGGTAGCCGACCCAGCTGGAAAGTCACAGGTCCTCACTCTCAGCGCTACTGTTGACACTAGTCTCCGTTCAGCCAATCTCGTTTTCTCGAGTGGTTCTGACAAGAACAAGACCGAACATGCACATTGCAAGGTTCTGTTTGGTGCACGCGAGGAGTACCTATCGGAATGGCAGCGACAGTCCTACTTGATCAACTCCCGCGTCGAGTGGCTCAAGAAATCCGAATCTGATGGAGAGGCTCACAAGATTGGAAGAGGTTTGGCCTACAAGCTCTTTGCTGCTCTCGTCGACTACGACAAAAGATATCGAGGTATGGAAGAGGTCATTCTTCATAGCGAGAACATGGAAGCCACTTCACGAGTAGTATTTCAAACTACCCCAGAGGATGGGAACTTTACGTGCAGTCCTTACTGGATTGACAGCGTCGCGCATATCTCTGGTTTCATCGTCAATGGCTCTGATGCTGTTGACTCGCGAGAGAGTGTTTATATCAGTCACGGTTGGGAGTCATTCCGCATTGCAGAGCCTCTCTCGGCAGACAAGAAATACAGATCTTATGTCAGGATGCAACCTGTAGAGAAAAAGGTCTTGGCTGGCGACGTTTACATCTTTGATGGCGACAGAATCATTGGTATGGTTGGTGGCCTCAAGTTCCAGTGCATTCCTCGACGTGTGCTCAACATGATGCTACCGCCAGTTGGAGGTGCGGCTCTAGCTCCCAAAGCAGCCGCTCGGTCAGTTGCTCCTCAGCCCAAAACCACAAAACCGGTGAAGTCAGCACAAGTCACCATGAAGACAATTTCCAAAGTCAATCAGAGGTTGAAGACTGTGTGCTCTACTGTTCTAGATATCCTCGCTGCTGAAATAGGGGTCGGTCTAGATGAGTTGGTTGACAACATAGCTTTTGCTGATCTCGGCTGCGACTCGCTTATGTCACTCACCGTAAGTGGTCGGGTGCGAGAAGATCTTGAAATTGATATCCCATCAAGCGCATTCATCGACCACCCGACTATCGGGGAATTCAAAACGTTCCTTTCGACATACGAACGAAAAGAGTCCGTCAGCACAGATGCCTCCGACTCTCCTGAGAGTCATGGCCAACCCACGCCCGACTTGGAAGAGGATCAAGATACTGATGTCACCACGCCAGACGATGAACTTTCCGAGGTTGACAAAGAATCTACCAGCAAGGACTTTGAGCTCGGACAAGTCATCCGAACCACCATCGCGGGCGAGATGGGTGTCGAAATCGACGAAATCATTGATGCCCATGATCTCTCCACCATGGGAATGGATTCACTCATGAGCTTATCCATTCTTGGCATCTTGCGCGAAAAGACTGGCATGCATCTACCTTCCGATCTTCTTGCCAACAACCCTTCCATCAAAGCCATCGAGATGTCTTTGAATATTGGAGCCACTAAACCAGAGAAGCCAGCAAAGGCTCTCCCGTCTCCTACCAAGATAGCTCCTCCAAAGACAAAAGTCGCATCTACTGAGCGCCTTGCAACGTCTGTTCTACTTCAGGGAAATTCCAAACGTGCAACGAAGCATCTATGGATGGTTCCTGATGGGGGTGGCTCTGCTACATCCTACACCGAGATTTCGGATATCAGTCCTAGTGTAGCGGTCTGGGGTTTGAATTCTCCATACATGAAGGTTCCGGAAGAGTACAAGTGTGGTGTCATTGGTATGGCGTCTGCGTTCATCACAGAAATCAAACGGCGTCAGCCATTTGGACCTTACCTACTTGCAGGATGGAGTGCTGGTGGCGTGATTGCTTTTGAGGCTAGCCACCAGTTGATCAAGAACGGAGACGTTGTGGAACACCTCATCCTCATCGATTCACCATGTCCGGAGCTCATCGAACCACTGCCAGTTACACTTCATGAATGGTTCGCTGAAATCGGACTACTTGGTGACGGCGACCCCTCCAAGTTGCCGGCCTGGCTCTTGCCTCACTTTGCTGCCTCTGTCAGAGCCTTGTCAAACTATACTGCTGAGGCCATTGACCCAAAGAAAGCACCTGCCACAACGGCGATTTGGTGCGAGGATGGTGTCTGCCACCTCCCGACTGATCCTCGACCAGACCCATTCCCATATGGTCACGCGCAATTTCTGCTTGACAATCGCACTGACTTCGGACCTAACTGCTGGGACAAGTATCTGAATAGCAGCAAGTTTGCTACTACACATATGCCGGGCAATCACTTCAGTATGATGAAGGGACAATTGGTAAGTTCCCGCACATAGACGAAGACCTTGATCTAACATTACTTAGGCCAAACAAGTGGGTGATATCATTCGAGGAGTGGTCACACAGGCTAGCTAATGCATGCGATACATGCATTGGCGTGTATAATTCTTGGTTGCCTGCAGGGTTCGTAAGTGCATAGGGCGGCGTTCACACACCGGTGTATTCTTGCTCGAAGAATGGAAGATCCAGGGTTCTCTCATTATTATTTCATAGTTCAGCTGTTATGGAGTTGGGAGACTGCAATTGTTTGCTAGAGAGCTACACCGAACTAGCCCCTTCGTTTGTTATTTCAACTTCTATGCTCCTTAATTGGCTGTTTCAATATACTGTATATGTAGATCCCAAATTTGTGATCCAAACAATTTGAAATATCTACAGTCTGAATCGAGTCATGATAGTCGCACAGTGAAGCATATAGTCCTGCACAAGGAGCTGATGTTTGCTTTAGCTGAGTTGCTGCACAGTCCTGTGAGGAAGATGCCGCGGTGATACCATTGGAGAAGTATTCTTTTTTTTTTGGAACTACGGGGCGCATCACGATAACTATGACAGGGCTCACTCTCTGCTGCCAGGGAAAATAACAGCAATGAGTGTGCTATAATGGCGAGCGCCGTTGGGATTTGGTGTGCCTCGCATCTTGCGACCGAGCCCCGAAGACATGCAGGATCGCCAAGTTCTAGGATGAAAGGAATTTGGTTTGAATGTTTCCTGAAACAATAATAATGTACGAGCGAGACAAGATTCCATTCAATCCATGAATAGTTGACCACTATTGCAAAGACGCTCCTTTATTAGTTCCCTTAATACATTTAGCTGTCAACTACGTGGCTACGCGGCGAGGAGCACCAAGCCATTCCGAATCGCGGGCCGTGTGGTAGAGCCGGAAACCTTTAGTCCCGTGTTCTAACTTTTGATCTGCGAATTAGTCAAACCACGTTTCCAAGGTTGCGACGACCACGTCAAATTCTTTAATATTCATCACGAAAACCACCACAACGTCCCTTCGTTTGGACCTCGCAGTCTGTGCCCACGGCCCAAAACACCCTCTCTGGAATGTATCGCACGCTTTCTGGTCCATGAAGGGCCTATCATCGCCTCTGGGCTGCCGAGCAACGTGTGCCTGTGGTACCCTCGTACCACACGGCGAGTCGTGGTCACAGTTCAGTGCTCCACCATAGACGAATACGAATGTACAATTCAGTACAGTACAGTACTGTCCTGTACGGTACCATGAACACACTTGTCGGCGAATACCAACACTCCGGGTGGCCCAGTTTGCAGCTATCGCGAGCGGTGGTCACTTCGCCATATCGTCCACTCCAGCTCTTCATGGACCTCCGGACGACGAAATATGATTTTCTTCGTCCGATGCCTTCAACTTCCAGACGAGATCTCTGTGGCGCCTCGAGAACGTGGCTACTGTATGTACATGTACTCTGTAACCATACCCACCGCCACACCATCCGGCTAACCACCCGGAAGCCACCGCTGCAGGCCCCCCACCCCCCGTCAAGGCCAGTGACTTCGAACTTGATAACCTGTCTAGAAGCCTTTCGATCGGATCTCGCAAGTAACCTTACACTTAAAGTTCAATTGCAGCAAAAAAGGATCAATTGCAGGCGAGACTACAGCGTCAAGCTCAGCAATAACCCGCAATGACCGGCTGCAATGATACAGAGGGCCACGTCGAGCCGTTCTCTCTACATGCGTTCGCCCCATCCAACCCTCTTGGGAAAAACTCCTGGCCCTTCATCTAGAAATTCGGTGAGCTTGTGCGAAGACAGACTGTCCTCGCCCTCGGCTCCGAAGCCCTCAAAGTCATTACTCGCTAGCAAAAATCATAGACTGATATCAAGGATAATATGGTCGTCAATTCGCAACAAGAACGGAAAGGATCGGAGACAAGTACGAGAGGCTATGATTTATATGTGCGAGTGCGATGAATGATCAGCGCGCTTTGAGTCTTCCGGGCGGTGATGATGGAGGACAGCCATATATCAATCTAGAGGAGAGGTCAGGATCGTCCGGCTTACCAAAGAGTGTCGCCCTTGTGGATTACCCTGCGAGCTGGCACCCTGAGATGTCTTGCAGCAACAGCACCATCCGTCTGCCGCACCGGACTCTTGAGGATTACTTTCCTTACTCTACGGGGAGGCATAAGCGATGATCAGCCGCTAAAGAAATCCCCGCGAGATGCTTGCACGAACTGTTACGAACACCCCAGGTGACCTCTCAAGTAAGTGGTATCTTTAGCCTATTGCCGGAATCATGCTTAGTACCTGATTCCAGATATCATTATGCCAGTAGTTTGCAGTCCCGTGGTTTCCCGCGTCACGCTTTCTAGCCCAAGGTCTAATACTTTGCTTGACATACGTTGTTGTTGTATCTTTCTAGGTACTTGATACTTGGGCATAAACAAGCGAGCTACGCACTTGACTTCAACCACAACACGGCGCGTGTTGAGAACATCCCGAATGTGGGTTCTGATTCATTCGAAACGCATATTTCTGTTTCGTTCACGGCCCTGTACGGGCGTAGGACTTCTTCTGTGCAAGTCAATGAGCGTGTACTGTACTTGTAGGTGCTCTTGCACCCTTCGACACTGCCGAGATGGGAGTGCCCCCCAAGTCTTGAGAGATCTCCGCCATCTCACGGCAGTAGGATGGTCCTTATACGCGCTTATTCAGAAAGCAGCAACCACTCGTCGGATGAAACATAGATTACGGTGGTGTCTGCTCCAGCTTGTAGTGGTAAGACTTCTGGTCGACGAGAAGCTCGAGTCGTTGTGTCCGCCGGTACAGAGCTATCGGATGTCCGGAAAAACGTGACATCTGTCCCCTCGAGGCCTGCCTCCGAGCACATATGCAGTTCCGTCTGTGCAGCGGACGTGCAGGGCTTATCATCCAGCTAGTCTGACGTGAGAGTAAGAGAGGAATGGCATACGGGGTACACTTTGAGCGGACTTCTAGCATTTGATGCAAAGCTTGAAGTCTGGGAACCCGTGCTAGAGGAGCTGCCAGCGTCTACTTCACTGCTTGGAGTGACATCTATTCATTCTATCAAAGCCCGTAGGCTTTCCTTTACGGACAAAGGAATCACTCTCGGTCACCAGGATCTTTTACCCCATTCGTTTGGCTCAACCGTTACATATACTAGATTTATCAGCCTTCTCTTGATTCTCTCGTGGTTTCTCTGCTAGACTTCACTTCACAGCGTTTCCTACTCGTCGTAATCATAATTGTATTTCGATCCTTCGTCATCTCATTTCATCGGAACGATCTCACTCACATATTCCGCATGATAGCGGCTAGACCAGTTTCTCTCCATGTCTAAATGTCAGAACACGTCGAGACCTCGACAGCCAAAGCTTAGGGCATCTTGTGATGGATGTTTCCTCGCAAAAGTCAAGTGTAGCAAAGAACGTCCGATATGTTCGAGGTGTCTCACGACTGGCGCCGAGTGCGGTTACAGTCCATCCTGCCGAACGGGAAAATCGAAGTCATCAAACTCGCCAATAGATTCAAAGTCGAATGGGGCTTTAGAACACGTATACAAAGAGTCAGCAGTCACCTATACAGCTCTGGACTCAGATATGTCATATCAAGACGATTCTCATTCATACGGTACCCAACCTAATTTGACGCCGATGCAATCACACCCAGATGCAAGATTTCATCGACGCTCAATTTCGACTTCCACGGCCCCCTCAATGGTTCGAGATACGAGTACCACGCCCGAGTCGATTAGTGGTGGATCGAGTACTGACGCATTTGATACTCAATATTCCTATCCTCCAGGCATGAGAGTGGCAGGACCAAACGCATATCACCCACTACGCTCAAAATCCACGGCTGATGTTCCCATGTTCCCGGCGACAGAGCCATGGTATGATGGTGGCCAGAGTGACATGTTCATGTTCGGTTCAATTCCCGGGATGGAGACGGTTCCAAAAGACTTCTACGCGCCCAACCACATGATGTCTAATAATTCACCTACGTGCAATTGTTTCGATAGCTCGCTTCAAGCGCTGCAAGCCTTACACAACCATACCACCAACACCACGCAATCTCCATCTTTCGATGTTGTCCTCGTCGTAAATCGACGGGCGGTGGAAAGCTGTGCCATGATGCTCGACTGTCCCAAGTGCGTTGCAGGTGGAGGGAATGGGAATTCCAATACGAGTACGATGTTACTAGCAACTATCATCGGGAAAGTCATGTCGTTCTACCGAGCTGCATCTCAAAACTATTTTGGATTCACACCTCAGAATCAATACCAGCCACAACCGCTTCCGCTGACGTTCGGGACCTACAAGATCGCGGAAGAAGACGGGAGATGGCTGGAGATGGAGATCTTACTTCGGGAGCTCAGGAAGCTGGAGGATGTGTTAGGAAAATTTCAAGATGTAGTCAACAAGGACGATATGGAGGAGCATGGCGGGGTGCAGAACGCCGTGCTCAGTTACCTGAGGCAGAGTTTGAATGTCACATTTGAGGTCCTCAATATGCGACGGGGGATGCAGCAAAATTCTCGGGTGGGATAGGTCAATGGACACTTTGTAAAATAAGGCGAACAGGAGTCTTGCGCTCGGAAGCAATGCAATCATCATGACTTTTCATATACGAGCCCTCGATAGCCAGCCATATCCATGTGATCAAGAGCAAGTCTCGAAACCCAAAATGTAACCTTTGATAGATAAGAGCTTGAGGTCAGCTGGGCATCGAGCAGCCTCGTGCATAGAACGTTGATGAGACCTCAGAAAATTTATTCTTGATGTTTCACCATCAAACAGGTTCAACGGACGGTAGACGTCATAGTGCACGAGTGTCCAAGTCATTCAGGATCGTGGTAGGTATGTTCCTGAATCAATTAATATACGACCCTGCCTGCACTTCGGACGCGAGTATCTCCTCTTCAGGATTCTGCCAAATCACCACGTGCAATGCTACCCAAAACTCCCATCCTCGGAATCATCCTTCGTGTGACAAATACAACTCTGGCCGAGTCTTTTGAGGAACTTTCAGACAGCCATCGAGATGTAGATCATTTCCATGTTTTGGACCGAGAGATTAGGTAGAGTGATGACGGTTGCATGTATGTCTACATATCCTTGGGGGATATCAATGCAGTGCAACATGTTAAACCTGGATGCCATGCCGGTTAAGGTATTTACGATTGCGGAGGGTTCCAGAACAAACATACGAATGCTCTACCACATCTCTTCCCTCGATGACAGGCAGGTAGACAAGTAGTGCGTTTCAAGCAAGCATCGCTGCCTATCATATGAAGGAAGCAATAAGAGCTTCTCAACCATTTCAAATACACCAACAATCATCGATAGCCCGATTGAATGAAATTCTCCAGTATAACGGAGTAGCTTCCGGCATAACCCTTTCGAGAAAACGCATCATCGATACTCCACCATGCCGCATGATATTGCGCCGATGGAGAGAAACGATACGCAGACGGCAGCACCCGCGTATAAGGAGGACCCTGTCTACCTCCTGCAATCTATCAAAATACACCAGCTGGTACATTTTCTTTGCTTGTCAAACCTTGAGCTGTCCGATGAATGATACTTTGTTATCGTCCTGTGCCCAAGGTGAGCATAAACACCCTCCATTTCATGCTGGGAACACCGATAACCGAATCTAGAGCCGGGTAGCCCACGGAAGGGTTTTATTTTTCTGTCAAAACGAAGTGAAGCATTGGCCCACATAGTGTGTTGTCAAGGTTTATATAATCGACAATCAAGAGGATTTTGATTTGGTGCAACTCTCACCTGCGGTAGCGTCGGCAAGATTTCGTTGAGGGCATATCTGTGGCTGGTGCGAAAGTTCCTCTTTCAACTCGAATTGCCCTTCCCAGCAAGTGGCAAGGGGTATAGCGCAAGCACATGTTCTGTAAGGCCTCTACGAGAGTATGCTACCTTCTTTTCGACCTGTCTCTGCGCCTTGGGATGGTTTGGCAGCGGGTGGCACAACGAAGTGCTCTGTTTGACATCTCTTGGAAAGCTCGTGACTCTTGTGTTCCTGTGCGTACCCGTCAGTGTCACAACGTTTACTAAACACCTCGTGGCATGCAACCGTTGAAGCTGTCCAATCGCTCTATATCGACCCTTTAGGGCAACTGGAAGTACGTCAAGTGCGTGACTTGATATCCTTCGGGCTGATAGGCTCTCCAGGGGGATTTTTCTTCTAGTAGCTGTCGAGGTGATCCGAGATTCTGCGGGCCATGTAGTATTCGCTTCTTTTCTCTGTACCTTTCGATTTCCAAATCGGGAAACACATGACTCTATGATCCCGGGTCGCAGCATGATATACTTCAACTCGATCCTGGGTTGACTATGTCCGACCATCAGCCCAGTGAGCTGGAAGCCAGATTTAGTACATCGCACAGGACATCATGAGCCGTGGTCGTGAAACCTCCAGCTGCAGCCCATGGTACTCTCTTCTGTGCACTCTGTGCGCTGTACCCAACAAGTATTGCGCTTCGACACATGAAACGAAAAATCCAAATATCAGGATGCGTAGACTACTGCGCGGCTATATCTAGTGCAGCGCTTGCTGGCAGGTATTGATCTCATATATCCGTGTGGTGGATAAGTGGGCCTTGAACCACGAGCATCCTTGAATACAGATCGTTTTGTTCCAGGGTGCGACGGCAGATGCCAAAAGTTGGCGCATATATCTCCGGCACTAAATGATACCAGCGACCTAGCCTTGTCGACGATCTTAGACCAAAAACGCCAGATCCGATAATTGAATGCACCAGAAGAGGAAAGGTCTCTGCGACCAACGACCGAGATCATCGCCAGCACACACACGAGCCATGTTTGGGTTGAGTTGAGCCTCCAAGTTCCAACTCTCCAGAGGAGTCGAGGGTCTTGCTCTGCCTCGAAGCGCGGCACCCTGGAATTGTAGGATTGCAAGGTCTTGTCTTACGTTGATTTCGGAGAGATGGCGATGGCGATGGACATGCAATATGCCGATCGGAGGTTCCTGATATAAGGTAGACATCCAACGGTTTTGCACAGGTCTTCGGACGGCCTCAAACACAGCCGTGTGTGTCTCTGGTAACGAAAGCCGCTTGGTGCACCAAGGCAGAGCCAGAGACGGAGTACAGAGGGCGAGCGAGCGGCTATGGCGGTTTGAGCATGCTGACACTGCGGCTTGCTAGCTTTATATAAGCTTCAATTGTCTCAGTATTCCGCCTGAAGAGACGTGTTTCTATGATCTGTAACTCTGTGGCCATGCTATTCACTCACTTCGCGATGGCGCTGCTCGCTAAATTAAGGGGTAGCAGAAACAACGTGCCGACCTAGGTATCGGTAAAAGTAGTGACACGGTAATGCGTGTGATAATTAAGTCGACACCGCTGTGCACTGTCTGCACTTAGTATATTGATTGACGGACGTGTGCGCATGAGCTTAATCATCTTAGTCCCAGTGTACGAAGTAGCCCGCTAGGAATACGACACGGGCGACACGGCTGGTCCACCTCTATTCTCGCTGCCTCCACGTCCATGTTTCCAGGTTTCCCCGGGTTATCTTCTTATCGGGGGGGACAAGTCAAAGCGAGACAAGGCAAAGCAAGAACAGTCAGTGCTTTACGAAGGGGTCATGACTTTTCCTCGGCTTGTTTGCTGCTGAGCCTAGAGTCACTTGACAATCGGAAAGATCAATTCGACGCCTCTTCTGCAGCCTTTGACGTCTCTTTGCATTGTTCGGGTTTTGCCATTGTCTACTGATCTTCCAACACGACTATCACTGCTTCCATGGATGCTTCGAAGACTCGAATTACGGAACGTGTCCCGAGGCAGATGCGGGCCAGTCGATGAATCGGGACATATTTCTCGGCACCAACAGTTCGCCGAATCGTGCATGCAGCCTACCCTGGTACCTTACGACTGGATACCGTAAACTCTCACTTAAGTGGCCAAATTGCAAACTGGTGGAACGTGCTAGCGTACTTGGCTTGCTTAGAGACTCTTACAAGTAGAAGTACGAAGTAATGGCTAATAACCCCAGGAATATCCACAAGAGCTGGGAAAGTCTTCGAGAAGTCCTCAAGAACAGAACTCGGATTTGATTAAGAGGTCACAGTGTGCTCTACTTAATACTCTACCTGGACATGTCTAATCTACACAATCTACACCTTCTACACCATCTCCAGCGCACCACCTAGTACCTATCCTTGCGTAGTTGTTAGCCAGTGCATTATGGCAAATGGCGTGTTAGGGCGTCCATGGTATCCGTACTGCTACAGTCCTTGCCCAGACTCCTAGGCCCGCCTGTACGAATTATCCCGAGGTGTGGGCCGCTCAGCGGCATCGTGGGGGCGGGCCCTGCATCGACAGAGCTGCTTCGTATAGACGTAGCCATTATTGACATTGCCATAGCCATAGCCATACTGCAGCCGTAAACCATCACTATACATCCACCAAACAGCATCTCTCTCACCTCACCTACCTCAACCGACTCCCGATCTCTGAGAAGCTATTGTCAGTAGCTATCTCTTACTCTGCGGTGCTGTCTTTTTTCGAGCGCAAAACAAGCTTCGTCTAAAAGAAGTGTGTGTGGTCCCCTTGTGGGTACTATTAACGGTACTATCATGGGTCTATAGCCAACTATAGCATGTCTATACATCCACTTCACCGTGCACCAACTTCTTAGAGGTCAGGGCAAAGCGCAAAAGGACAGCACCGCAGAGTAAGAGATAGCTATGGTAAGTAATTAGTAGCTATACCAAGACTAAGCAATTGGGCTTCAGCGTTCACACCTGCGGGTAACACACGCACAGCTATCTCTGCTTACCGGACGAAAGTCTTAGTTTTTAGCATCTTCTAGCGATCACGCAGAATTGCTGGCTGGTCATCTCTTTCCGATCGCCTGTACAAGGTGTGCGCCTTAAATCTCAATTGTCCAGCCTAATCTAAGGGTGTCATGCAAATCATACACTACGCTCCGCGACCCATCCTCTACGACAGACGCCTCCCAACCAGCCTGCTTCCAACCCTCCACATGCAAAAGCATTCTGCACAATGACCACGATCACGACCCCTACTACGACCACAACTACAATGACAACCACAGACACGTCCAGCTCCCCATGTCTTGCCTGCCCAGCTTCGGCCGATGGGCTTACCCTCCCAGCAATGTATTCCGGTATGTTACATGCAAAAGGAACGTCTTGAATAGCATGTCACCCTAGCCAGCCGATTCTGCCGTCGCACGTCCCCCCCTTCCTCCCAGTCCATGGATGACGGTGCGGTCCATATCAGTACCGGTCCGTTGAGTGTCTAGAGCAGCGGTAGTTGGAATATCAGCCCGACCAGGGAAGGCAAACAAGAGCGATCCTAGAGTATTCCCAAGTATCGATGGCATGTATGTATGTGCTCCCTGAGTATCGAAGACTACTCCCAGCTTGCGAATTAACACTGGTTATCCTGGAAGTGACAGATATGGACTTGGTATATCTTTCCTTTACCACTCCAGTACACCAACTTATGCATGCAGATCATCTTCGTGAATGTCAATCTTATCGCGCTGCCGTATTCGGAAGATCACCGACCACCATCCACAGTCATCCACTACGATCATATCCATGTTGCCCCAGCTTCGAAGGCGTTTGGGCGCGGGAGGGACTCGCAAGGGTCTTGGGCCCTGGTCTTTTCGATCTGACTCCTTGGGTGGCTGTAGCTGCACTAGCTAGCTCGTCTGCAGTAAGCTTGTTAGCTATTCGTTTGTGGTGTGCAGCATTGTGTAATACTACTCTCAGGTACCATTTTTTAACCAGGCAAAGTCACTGGTTTCCTTTTCTCTTCGGCAGCCCTCTCATTATACCCGTCACTCGCTCTCTCTAAGTACGTTGACTATCAACCCCCACCACCCCTCACTTCATCCTCTTAAGCTCCCATCCGGACTCACTTCCCATCACTCCTCAAATCTTCAATCTTCGCCTCAGGAATATGGTTGGCTGTTTTTGCACCTATTGTGGGAAAAGCTTCACGAGGAAAGAGCATCTAGAAAGACACATCCCAAGTCGTATGAATTGGCCCACCTCCGCTGTGTGAGTTTTGGATATCTGCTAACAGTCGATCAACAGACACAAACGTCAAACCTCACCGCTGCGGTGCCTGCCAATTGAGTTTTGCAAGACGGTATGTGTTTGGAGTAGTTTCGAGATGTCAATTGACTCTGCTAATGAACGTCAAGGGACCTCCTCCAGCGGCATCAAGCGAGCTACCACGAAGTCCAAGAGACCATGCAGACAGTCCCAGGAAGAACGCCTCAATTGGCGAGAAGAACACCTATTGCATGTCTTAATTGTGCAAATGCCAAAGCAGGCTGCGACAAGAATGTCCCTTGCACTCGGTGTTATGAAAAGAATCTGCCATGCGAGGCACGGTACGCAAGACGAATTTCCAAAGTTGCAGTACGTGCTGCTACCTCTGCGTCCCCAGTAGATAAGAGGATGCCGCTTCAGTTGAGTCAGATAGACATGGAGATGAGTAACGGTGGGAGCCCGTACAGAGATCAGCTTGTCTCGCCGGGGGGACATCCAATGCAAGTTCACAATCTACAAACGCCTGGAGGGAGCGACGGCATGCCATTTCCAGACCGGGGCTTTTTCGGACCAGAGCCACCTTTGGACCACGCTGGCCTAATGGACTTTGGTGATACATTCGGTAGCCCGACCCTCGATTTCCAAGATTTCATGTCGTGGGGTCCCAATGGCGAATATCCCATGGCTATGGAAAATTTCAGTCACGCGGGCCTCTCGCCGCATCTGGAACACTTCGATATGCCGCCATCTGATCTGAGTGAAGCCACAGCAAGTCCATACGGAACCAATTCGAGCTCTTCCCGCGCGTCGGTCTCAACAGCATATACCAGGCACTCGAGTCACCATACTCACACACCCGCGGCGCTTTCTCCGTCGGGGAACAAAGGCATATCTATAGATCCAAGGATGAAGTCGTCTCTAATCTCCGAATTTGAAGCAGTAATCGCTGCGGAGGATGCTTGGCCATTGGCGCGATGTAATAAGCCAATCTTCTCTGACACCTGTCCTAGAACAGCAATTGTTCATTTGGAGACATTGGAACAAAATTCGCAAAACGCTGTAGTATGGTCCTCGCTGATAGACAACCCGGAGATGAGTATGGCTCCACCCTCAATTTCTGTGGTTCCCCTGAATTCCACCACAAGAGATAAAATTTTGGCAATAACTCAAAGCTTTCTCCACAAAGCATTGAACACACATCGAGGTGGTTTCGGTTGGCCCAAGTCCTGCGGTCACCCGAGTCCAGGTGGTGGTGGATTCAGCTTTCTCGTACTCCCCCCAGCGGAGACATTGGAATATTTCCTTCAAAACTATGTCCGAACTCTCACATCTTATTATTCTTTGATCAATGGTGGAATCGTGGATCCGAACGAGTTAATGTTAAATAACCAAGCCTCGACCTTGCTCGTTCTTTTGATGATAGCTCAAGGCGCAACCGCCATCGCATCGCCTGAGGCGAGGCAACTCACAGCAGGCCTGACCGAGACGTGTCGAATTGTAAGAAACCTTCTCCAACATGGATTTCATGACGCTAACTCTCCGTTCGCTAGTCTCTTTTTGATATCATCGAGAAGGATGTGGAGTTATCTGCTGATCCGATCGTCCTGAGGTGTGCGTTGTTGTTTACGATGCTCGCTGCCTGGGGTATGGCTTGTCCGATCTGACAACTTTTGTTTAAAACTGCTAACTAGAATTAAGGCGGTGATAAATGGCATATGGATATGGCTATGGGCCAGAGGGGGATGTACATTGCTGTAAGTTGTGTTTTCCTTTTGAAATGATGAAGTGTTTGCAATTTTCGGAATTTGCGGGGTAATGGGGATGGATTATTCGCTCGCTCGCTACCGATCCAGCTCCCCTAGGAGAATTTGGCTAATTCAACAACAGATGCTGAAGCATGGCGGAATGATGGAGCCACAAGCACCTTTCAATCCTGTGTTCGACAACTGTTCTAGCAAAGATCTCCAATGGAGAACCTGGATAAAGAGAGAGACCAAGATTCGGTATGTATATTATATTAGTTTGTGCTATGTCAGCATCGCTTGTCTTTAAACTTTCGCCGCCAGCGGGCATAGCTCAACGGCATACAACGGCATGCAGCACCTGACTTGGGAACACCATACTAACAGGCAGTAGACTTGTATATAATTGGGTAATGGTTGACCAGGAGCTGTCACTGTTTCACGATACCCCTTGTGTTCTCTCCACCACGGAACTTCAGACACCGATACCGAGCGATGAGAGTCTGTGGCTTGCCAAAGACGCCGATGAGTGGCTAGCTGCTCTTTATACTTCTCGAGATCACCCCGAAAGGATGGCTTCTCAACCTGGTTCAACATCCCCTCTTGCTCCTTCTATCGGAGATTTGTTCCAAGATCTTCTCCACGACAACATTAGGTCTCACGGGCAGCTCACGCCTCTTCAGCTAAAGTTGCTGCTTCATCCTATTCATTCCATGGTCTCTCACCTCCGTGACATCCTGACGTGCTTTTCAGATGGCCCAGGCTCTCATCGTGGGAGCCGGACTGTGACCAAGGCGTCGACGATGTCCCGGCTTGAGGAAGTACAATCATTACTCCAGAAGTGGTATGGACTCTGTATGTTTCATGCGAACGATGATTCCGTTTCACCGATCATCCAGGAGAATTTAGTTCTTTATCATTTGATCAGCCTCAATGCGGTCACTTCTTTTCCCGACATCGAAAGAGTAGCTCGAAAGGAGTATTCCAGCGATCTTAACGCGTCCTCTTTCTACAAGCGATGCATTTACAGACGAGAAGAAGCTCTGTTTCATTGTGGCCAGGTCTTTCGACTCATCAATGCTATGCCCAAGCAATGCCGGCCTCACTGGTGGCCTGCTGCAGTGTACCGGGCAACAATGATCGTCTGGGTGTATAGTTTGTCTCAAGCTACTGCGAGATCTCCTGGTTCACAGAAGTTGAACAACGAGACGATATTTGCTATCGATTCCGTCACACCAGAGCATCCTTCGGTCACCTCATATCTGTGGAACGGAGAAGGTATTCCAGTCCTAAGTCGCAACGACGGTGGCTTCACCGAGCTAGACCAACCAGCACAAGTTCTGCAGCACTGTTCACATCTCCTGACGGAAGGAATTTCGGGAAGAATGTCCGACGGTATTAGAAGAAAGCTCCAGACTCTTCATAGAAATTGGTGTCCTGAATCACCGCGGAACTTTTCATGATGTGACTCGCTTCGATATCCACCTCATTACTTTTGATCTTTGAAAGGCGTTTTTTGGAGTTGGAGGACACACCAGGGTCGACCAAGTCGCGGTGTTTGATTACGATTGCACGATTTACATTACTACGTGTTGGCAGGACCCTTTACGCGACTTTTACTTTTGTCTCAATGACTCGCCTCTTGATTCAATCATTGGAGAGGTCTTTACCCTCAAATATACTGTACGAGGCTTTCAATTTTCATCTGGGAGATGGACAATCTAAATTGTTGTAAATTAATTACTTTCTTCCTTGCCGAAGATATTTTCATGCTCGTCTAATCATATCTACTATCTGTCTCAGTCCCTAAAGCTGTTCTACAGGCTTGAGATGAAGTTCCATGTTAAACCTTTGCTTTAAGTCTGCCACAGGGACCTTAAGCGATTCACTCCACTACAGCAGGTATCCCCTCCATCTTAGTCTACAATTCTCGTACCAACTATACTGTTCGCACGTCCATCACAGGCAAAAATCCTTTTCCGTAAAGCCGAATCATGAGCTCCTAGATGCCGCTCTGATGGATTGACGGTGATTGCTCCAGAAAATGACCGCGGCGTCGGAAATTGGTTTGCCGTGCTTGGGTTAGATATTCCCACAGTTGGATGTGATACTGAGTCATTAGTTGTCCAACATCTCCCAGCCTTCTTTGTGTTTCTACAAAACCAAGTCCCACTAGACCGGCTTTCTGCAGTCGTCGGCGATCGTCGTCACAGCCCTTTGCGGAAGTCCGGCGGTGTCTCCTGATTCGCTAGGTAGTCGGTCTCGCCAAAATACGGGGTGGGGGTTTGAAAACGTGACCGGACACGAAAAGGGAATGCGGACTACCGCGTTTACGGACAGAAGTCAATGTGAGTTTCATATTGATGTTGAGGATGTGAGGTGGAATAAGAGCAACAGATGTTGCTGTGGAAGACGTGAATACCATAGCCATCCGTTCCAAAAGAAAAGCTAGAAGCACCGTAAGTAAGAAATTGGAAATGTTGATTGGAAACCACGCTGACACTTTCAGACATTTCGAATTTACCAAACTGCAGTTTACCCATATTCTCAACTTAGTTTTCCATATCCTCGCTTAGAGACCGCCATCGCTCCAAGTCATCCGAAATGTCACCAACAGCTACCTCAGAAACGGCTACCATGCCGGCACAAGTTGAGCAGCCAGCCGCCGCAGCCACTTTCGACGCTGCTCGACCTTATGCTGGCAGAGTTGCGCTCATTACTGGATCTGGCCGCGGGATTGGACGTGGAATGGCACTCGAGCTCGCTTCCAAGGGGGCATCCGTGGTTGTCAACTATGCTAAGAGCGCTGGAGCAGCAGACGAAGTTGTGAAGGAGATCAAGAAACTCGGTAGCAAAGGTATCGCGCTCCAAGCTGATGTTTCTCAGCCCGAACAGATCGTGAAGCTCTTCGACGAAGCCGTGGCGCACTTCGGACATCTCGATTTCGTCATCTCGAACTCTGGCACCGAGGTTTGGAGCAAAGAGGAAGATGTCACGAAGGAGGACTTCGATTACATCTTCAACCTGAACTGCCGTGGACAGTTCTTCGTGGCTCAGCAAGGGTTGAAGCATCTTGGTCAAGGTGGTCGTATTATTCTAATGTCGTCGATCGCTGCTCAGATGAGCGGTATTCCTAATCACGCTCTCTATGCTGGCTCGAAGGCTGCTGTTGAAGGATTCGCGAGATCGTTCGCTGTGGACTGTGGGCACAAGGGAGTTACGGTTAATGCTATCGCGCCAGGAGGTATCAAGACCGATATGTTCGATGCGAATGCTTGGCATTATGTTCCAAATGGATACCCGGAGATGTCAATGGAGATTATCGAGGCTGGTATCGCCAAGTTTTGTCCTCTCAAGAGATGTGGCGTCCCAAGTGATATCGCCAAGGCAGTTGCCTTGTTGGTCAGCCCCGATAGCGAGTGGATCAATGGTATGTGGTTGATGTTTCAGAAGCTGCTTGTGAGACTTATTAATGATGAGTAGGTCAGGTCATCAGACTTAGTGGTGGTGGTGTTTAAGGGTCGTTGGATGTGAAAAAGCATTTTGCGCCAAGGGATGGGATTTTTCTTATGCAACAATTGTCGGGTTTGCTATAAATAGATGGACTTGTTAGGTAAATTGGAATTAAGTTTAGTGTTTGGGAATCTATTGCTAATCTGCAAATGCGAACTTGGTTTACGTTCGATATTCTCAAGCGGGATATTTACTCGTGATCACTTCACTCGAATGTTATTTGCTTGAAAGCCTTTAGTGAATGTATTGTAGGTTGGAAAAAGTTTCCTATCGTCATAGATGTCGTTCTTCATGCTCTGTGGGAAGGTGAACCCTGTCTCGCTAAAAAATCGTTGAAAGGGGCAGACTCCATGTGATATATTAAACTCCTCGCGGGCATGCAAGGGACATCTCCCGCACAGATCTTACGAACGAAGAGGCCCAGCTCGGTTGTGGCGCTGCTGTCAGTTACAGCCCATTGTAATAATTCCTTGGAAAGCTTATTTACCCTGCCTGATCTACGTATAATAGGTCTGTATTATTTTAAGGAGGTCTTAGTATTTGTACAAAACATGTACTACTTAAGGGGGCACTTCCTCCCCTTCTTCTAAGTACGACAAGGAGTCTGTGCTTAGGACAGCACCTAATTAGAAGCTATAAGTCTTATGATAATATTCCTATTTTAATAGACCTATAAAGTAGGGGGAGTATATATAACCTAAAACGGTAACCTAATTTAGTTATCTAAATTGTAAAAGCACCCTGTAAACAGCCCTAAGGTCATTGAGTAGCGCTCGAATATCGCCCGTAGTTTTATGCTTAATGTTAGTTTATCATATTGTCTCACAGATCAAACGGCTCACGCTCACTTAGCTTTATCATCATCAGCGAACTTCGATGAGCAGCACCAGTCAAGGGAGTTCTCTCAGGTGCTAGGCAGATGACAATCCAGTTCGGCGGCCGCGATAAGTACCTTCCCGGGGTTGTATTGAGAATTCCGGAAAGATAAAACCAGTGTGTATTGACTTCGCGGGGTAAGGATTTGATTCGCTATATCAGAGCGACGACTCAAGACATGACCGAACGGCTGTAGCCGCCGGATCCGTTGCGGCATTCGTTTTTGCTTCTCACCTTGCGGGCATGGGCCGGTTCGCCCACGAATACTCCGTACTTGGATTAAGAGCTATCCACATCTGGCACTGCTTCTAGAGCGCTTCTAAACTTTGTACAATTCATTTCCTTGGACTTTTTCACCTAACTTGGAAGTACATGCTTTACAGCTTACATAATTGTATTATCATCAAGATGGTCAATAATGTAGATCCAAATCCAGAAGAAATAGTAGGCCTACCATCATACCTTCAAACTTCAATGAACCTAACAAAAATAGTACCCGATCGAATATTCCACCCTCGCAGGCGAATATTGTCATTGTCAGAGCCCTCCGCCGAGTTACGACTACCAGTACATCACCCCACCAGAGACGGCGACGATGCCGATGACAATGTGTCAATGACCACGCCTCCACAGCGCCTCTTCACAGATGAGGGGAGATACCCACAGTCAATCAGTGATCTCACCCCCACTCGCGATTGGCGGCATATCATGACAGATGAAAAGAGATACCATACGGTTGTGGAATCCCCGATCGTCGAATCAAGACACCCACCTGAGGAGTCACGGATAATATACGCGAGTGGGAATGGAGATGCTATATCCGCCATGACCCCACGAGCAGCACAGCAGTGGCAAGAGCCTGCATCACGCTCAGGTAGGAATTTGTTTGACCTGTAACAATCAAGAAAGTTGTTCCAGAAACCCAAAGGAGGGTGTGCTGCGTTCCGCAGATATTATTTCTGTTTGGAATCGCTGTGGTACTGGCTATCTTGATTTGTGGGTGAAGAACAAAGCAGGATGAGGGTACCAGTAATCACCCCATCGGGTTTATACACTGGTACTAACACGGAATCCAATTGGTTTTCTCAAGTCTACTCAGTCACTTCAACAACTGGCGACAATATCCATAAGCTTCAAACCAGTGACAGAGACTGGACCGACACCATGACGATCAACCTCTCCATCAGACCGGACATCGACGGACAATATCAGTTAAAGCAATGTTAGGCATCAACAACTCAAAGCTTTTGTGTATTTTTTTCATCGAAGGAACACATATCGTAAATGCGAACCTTAGCTGCCAGCCCTCACTTGTGACGACATTTCTAATAATGTTATCTCGAAGGGCCTGACGTACTCAGTCTCTTCCAAGTCTGGGATACATTCAATCGATAGGGGATCCGAACGAGGATTCAAAATCTTCCACCACAACTCCGACAATTATGTAACGTAAATGCCCAGTCAAACAGATGGCTCACGGAACCACCATGAGATCATGAAGAATCGATGCCTCGAAAAGTGCTTGCGCGAAGTGACAGATCAGCAACTGCTATGGTCAATTCGTCGGAAAGAGTTATACATGTTGTGTTGTGGATTCCAAAATTAAGACTGTACAACCCATAGTACAATGACAATCGGCTAATAAATCTTAGACTGACCCCCGAAAAGCTTTCTTGTCCAGATAGAAACATACTTACATGACGTACAGATAAACTACGAGAATGGATGTCGCATGCGTCGTGAAGTCGTGGATAGATACATGTGAAATCTGAGCGCCGCAGTCGGTAAACGCCTATATACAGTGTTCGGAATTTTTGAAACACATCTTGTGTCTATTCAGTGTAGGTTTCTCGTGGCGACTTGATCCCATGGACATAGCAATGGCCATCGAATCGGACTGCCGAATGCTTGTCGATGTCCTAAATCAAATCACGACCCACCTTCCAGAAGGAGGTATAGGACAACACTCATGCAAGACTTTCGACCGGCGGGATTCCCCGATGAAATATCTAAGAGCATATCTCAGAGTTCGTTCAAGGTCCAGGTCTCTTTGACACTAGACGAGTGCCAAGGTGAACAGTTACCGTTGCATATTTTATTCGAATAGTTTTACGTTTCAAAGTGTTCAAGTATCTCTCAACACCAAATGCTGGCAAGTCTATTATAGTAGAAACTTTGTTCGGATGCCTAAAATAAGCACGTCGGTAACAACATGTATGAATTCAGGAGGCAAGTGATATTGAAGTGACAGCAAGGACATCGAGAAACGTGATTCTGCATTTACATTAGAACTTTCCTGTACCTTGCGGACTCAGATGACCACTCGGGCCATGAGAAAACTGTAAGTACAGATAGTGATGACAGAGAAGAATGACTGAAATCTATTTCTGTGTTGGATATTTAAGAAGGCACCACGACCTAAATAGCTGAGGTGTCTACATACCAAGCGCGAATCGACATTTATCAGCTCTAAAGCGATGAAACTTCAGTCAACTCCTAGAGTTTCTTCCCATATTCCTACATCCGATGAGAATAAGCAGATACTGAAACCAGGATTAGAACTGATTCAGATCCTCAAAGCTGCCCTTGCAGCTTAGGGTATCTCTTTGTAGGCCAATCGCGCTCTCGATAGCATGCTGCACACAAACATTTAATTGCCACCCGATTCGGAAACTCGCAAACTTCTCTGCCTTTTGACCATCAGTGAACAGATAATTATGTTCATCATCAAACTTCCATTCGGTCGGAGCACCACACCCTTTCGCATTATCTCTGATGCTACGTCCGTAATTCCCGTGTTCCGTGGTAGTCATGAATCCGTGGTGTTCGTGAACACCATATGGTATTCGTGAATACCATATGGTATTCGTCAATACCATGGAATCGCGACTACCATATGGTGTTAATGAACACCACGGTACGTAACTTTCCGTGTTTCAAGGAGTCGTAGATCTTAGTGTTTTCATTTTGTCGCCGTGGCGTAACTTATGCGGTGGGTCAATTTCATGGTGTTATAGGTATATATTTGGTATGGCCGAGCGATAAAATTAAATAACATTCTAAATACTACGTATTTTGGCTAATAGTTAATGTATTTAGATTTATCTTTGTAGCCGTAGCTCGGGATCGACGGTTTTCGACCCTTAGGAATAATCGTGGAATTAACTTATAAGCGTAAGAAGCGTAAATTGGATAATAACCTTACGATTAATAGATTTAAGGGTTTTGATAGGCCTACTTTAAAGCGCCGTGGAAGGAGTTAATTAGGGGTAGTCACGATTACCGTGGTATTCACGAATACCATATGGTGTTCACGAATACCATATGGTATTCGTCAACACCATGATTCGCGACTACCACGGAACAGATCCAAGTTTCTTGCTTTTTCTTATCGGTCCAGCATTGATTAATCATACGCTCAGTGGCTTTGTAGAATTTATCGCTGTCGTTCGTGACATACATGTATAGTTCTTTGTTGGCAGATATCTTTACTACTACTTCGCACCCGCTATCGCCTTGCTTTTTGGCTGCCATTAGATTTCCGGGCACGCCCTCAACGTTCTGACATTTATTTTGGCAGACCTGGTCGCGCATACGATACAGAATGTCTCGAGGGCTGCGGTCGCCGTCCAAGAGGACAAACGATGGCGGGAAATTGGGATTGAGCCCATCATTTGGACAGTCAGCTGCTTTGTCTGTTGGAAGTGGCGTGAAGGTTGCAGTTGTTGAGGAGGCTGAAGTACTTGGAGACGCTGATGAATCACCGCCATATGCGGAAATATAATCTGCTGGATAAAGTGAATCGGCATTGATCGCACCAGGAGTATATTCTTGGCCAGCGTTGCTGTCTGCGGGATTAGGATATCCGAACGTATCATCCTCGACAAAATTGCCAGTTTTTGGATCATAAGCGGAAGGCTTGTGAGGATAACTAGTGGCAAAATATTAGACCATGTTCTTGCTTTACCTTGGGGGTGTTAAAACTTACTCTCCCCACTTTTTCTGCATCCACATTGCAGTTGCGAAGTATGCATAGTTGTCGTCTAACAGACCATGAGTGTTCAATCCAATGTGCTGCAGAAGGAGCACAAAATTTACTGTTCGTTGAAGCTGTCTTTGCACCCTTCGCGCCAGTCTTTGCAAGATACTTCGCCAATGCTGGTTTATACGCCGTCTTTTTCTCCGCATATCTCGTATTATCTATAACGATGACATTGTCCACACCTGACTGAAAGGTTAGCAAATACACAGAACCTCAATTCAACAAGAGCTACATACACTTTGGATCGCCGTTATATCTTTCCTCCCCGCTTTGTTTACTGATATGTGATATTTCGTGTAAGAACGTTGTTGCTGTTCGAGAAACAATTCGTTAGCATTCTGATTCAATTCCTACGTAAATGGAGCATCTACCTTGCGATCTCATATCGAGAGCACTGAACTTGTCTTTTCTTCCAGCTTCCATGTCCGCGACGACAGTAGAATGCGGCTTGAGAGTTCCAAAGAATCCAGGGCATAAGTTGATAATTGGATATTTGTTGTTCTTGAACGCTCTAGTATTGAAAACATATGCAGCAGCTTCTCCTGTAGATCCATCTGTCTTTCTGAAATAACACCCATTTTCGGGCGCGATGTCACTACAATTAATTTCAAAATAGCGATCGTACCACCAATCCCCCCATTTCGGTTCGGCAGCAGCACCTCTGCTGAAGTTTGCCTCCACACGACCACGCCATGGCTTCGTGTATTCTGGAGGTCCAAAATATTCGAGGGCTGCAGCAGAGTTCCAGTCAATATTTCCCTAGCTTTCGGCCAGCATACGAGCGTCCGAGAAGGCATTCCTTACTTCTTGCTCGAAAGTGGCACCTCGATTGCTTTTCGGATCACAGCCAGTGAATTTCCACAACGAAAGGAAGTCATCTTGTCTCTTGGATGCGGGGGCGTTTGGAGGTTGATGAGATACAGGACTACCAACTGTCAAGGAAACCCAAAGAGCAAGTGCTCTAACAATGGTTTTATTAGTCATGCTTCCACAGCGTCTTGCTCTTTGAATGCGATAATTTGGCGGTAGGAAAGTAACGACAAGTTTGCAAAAGTAGCTGCGAGGGAGTGACCGGATAGGAATGAATATTAGAAGTAAATGAAGGGTGGTGCTCAAAAAAAAGATAAAAGGGATATACCTGTGAATGACGGGCAAAGAAAACTGTCGAAGTCATAGTAGATATAGAAGTCTCTAACATAAAGCCCATACGAGAAAGCATATTAAGCACTTGAGATTAACCCTGACAGAGAGCGAAATTGAGCGTCGGATTCAATGCGAGTATTTGCCCACGAGGAGGCTGAGGCTTATTTTGGAGAATCTAAAGCGCCTTGCAAAACTATAGTAAGCGGAAATCATAGGGTCACCTCATCGAACCGGCAACAAATGATTAACCTAGCTTCCGATGCAACAAAATGTCGACAGAGGCTGAATCCTATCAAAAATAGTTTACCGAGTATTCAAGCAGTAGTAAACATCATCACAACATCAAACAACGACAAAATATTGGCCCAAATACCGATTGGAGAAGAGATTACTAAGCCAATGTTTATTTGATTCCGAAAGCCCACGGAATGAACATGGATACTGGGCAGAGATTGCTGGAAGGGGGAATTCTGTTTTGGAAGATTCTCACGTGTACTGTACAAGACATGTAGCCTGCTTACCGTTCGTATAAGAAAGTTCTTGTCGACGGATTTAGACGCTATTTTGGAGGTCAAGTGTGCACCGGGCAGGAGTTGAACACCCTCAAATTACTCAAGTGAAATGAAAACGAAGGCCAGTTGTAGTGGAGCGCGCGCTACGCTGCGACGCTCTGGCTCGATGACAATGTCGAGGCTCTGCTATTATCAGAGTAAGTAGGAAACCAAATATCCGTAGGATTTCCTAGTAACTTCGCGCTTCTGCCCCGTCAATTATCAGCTCATGGGGGAAAGGGAGTAGGTCGCATAAGTTGGGGTTTCATGCATGCCGCCTTCCAACAGACCGAGAGATAAAGAGGTGAGGTGTCAGTGGAATTTAGTCATAACATGCATGCCTTCTCAATCGAAGCTTTTTTGCGAGAGAGGCACATGACGTCCGCAGAACCTTAAACATACGACAGAATTAAATGATTCTTTCCCTCCTTTCCAGATGGATCGCCAGCGAGATCTTTCAACTCGTTATACTAGATGAGCTAACTTCATACGTTGGTAGAGTATGGTATGCTCACTCCTAGCACACTTGTAATTTCCTCCATACGCTAAGCACTTAGGCTAACACAAGCACCAGCTCCATCCTCAACGAACATACCCCCGTAGATAACGCCTTCATTTATTCCAGCTGGTTGGAAACCCTCCTTGGTAATATCTTTGATGCCCTCACCAGTTGGCTTCTTCAACAACCCAAAGTGGTACTGACCCTGACCCGAGATATCATTCGCAACTGCAGCGGTGACGGCTGCGAGAGGTGCGGCATTCTGCGAATAAAGAACTTGAGTAGTACTACCACCACAGGTTACTACACTTTCGTCGACATGTGAAATGTGGAAATACTTACTTAGCATCAAAATCCATAACTAGGGCAAAGTTATGCCAGACTCCAGCTCCAGTAAACTCTGTCTCAAACATGACTCCGACGTCCGTATTAACATTTCCTTGCACAATCAACGTGTTTCCCGCAGCCCTTTTGCTTACGACGGCACGTCGAGCCGTCGCAGTATCACTCGTATCATCACCTGCACTCACAATCGTGTTGCCAGCAGCAAGGGCTCCTGCGTTAACCTTTCCTTCCAACCCCTGAACCGTTCCTGTCTTCACGACGATCTGGTTCGTGCTGAAATCCGCGCTTTCAAGGAACACCATTTGGTATTCGTGCGAGCCATTGAGAAGACGAGTCTCGTCTTTCATGACAGAAAAGTGGACAATTTTCTGACCTATAGTCGATCCGTCGGTCCCGTTGTTTGCTGCAGGGATGAGTTCGCAGCGTCGGAAACCTGTCTGAATGTTCGTCGGCGACGGAGCAAAGATAGATTCGTCTTGGAGTGTGATTTCTGTTGCAAGGCTGCCTTGCGTGTCGAACTGTGAAAGCTCAATGGTCTGTCCCGGGGAAGATCTGGACATAGCTTACGATTGACGCTGCGACTGCCGGTTGTTGAATGATTTCTGCAAATGTCAAGTCTAGAGATTCATTAGCATTGTTGACGTGTAACGAAGAGACTAATCACATACTTTGCCCCTTGACATTGACAGAGTCGAAGAGACTGGTCTTGGTATCAAAAGTGGCAGGCGTCGTGCCCACTGGCGGTCTTCCCTCAAGCACAACAGGACATTTCTGTGCCGCAACGAGCACCAACAGGGCTGCAAAACTAAGTGTATTTCTGATCGACATTTTTTTGATGATGTTTTAAAAAAAAAGATTAGTGCTAAACGAACGAGATTCAAAGAAGGTCATGCAAAATGAATGTGAGCTATAATCGTTGTCTAAATAAAAATGGTGATCTGGTAATGCGGAGAGACTTATGATGACAAGTGAACGCGGGAATAGGCTAGACCCATCCCATCGTTGTCGGATTAGGGATTCTCGAATCCTTGTTGTAAGTCGCGCATCCGCATGGTGGATCGTGGAGAGCTGTGTCAGGTTGACAGAACCTTCTTCAGATGAATCAGTACCTCGTATGCAAGTGCCGATCTTGGAACCGTTGGAAGCCCTAGATTGATTGGCTGATTGGGCTCTTCTACTAAAGAAACATGGTTGCGGACTCTCGATTTCGAAGGGACTCTGTTGTCGTACACGGGTAGTGTGAAGAAATAAGGGGGACCGGTTGATCGTTCACGAATGTTGTCGAAAACTCATCTCCTCTGGCACTCTCCTGTATATTTGTTGTGCTATTGAATCATAAGTAGATGCGCAAATGAGATAAATCTGAAAGCAGCCACTTCTCTAGCAACACATCAATCATAAATCAAATGCCTCTCAGTACACAGCACTACTGGCAGGTACTGTCAATACTTTACGATTTGTGTGCGACCAATCAATTTAACTTCGAGACTTACTCTTCACATATCTCTTACACTGCGGTATGGTCAAAAATCAAGCGCAAGTTCTTGATACGTTCGGACAATTCAATGTTTGTGCACGGTGATATGGCACGTGTATGAGTAGAAAGACATGTTATAATTGGCTATATACCTATGATAGTACCCACACACACCTTTCTCAAACGTCAAAGCGAAAAGCACCTCAAAAGTGGCTGTACCGCAGAGTAAGAGATACCTTCCAAGACCTCAACCTGCTCAGAAAAGCAGTCCGGCATCCGAGAAATCTCAAAAGGTTTAGAGATCATGTAAAAATGAACTTTCGCGTAGAAAAAGAACCCTGGAAGACCCGCTAAATTGCTCTTTCTCCTACGACTCTACATTTTAGGGGTTGCCAAGTGTTATGTGCGGATTGAAATTACTTCGTCACAGGCGTAATAGAGGGTTTTTGCATCACTTTTTTAACCTGCCAAACCTTCCTATAGTAGTTTAGCGCGTACCCAGTTTTTAGTGTTTTATCGTAGTCTTAGCCTTTTGCTAAAGTAGGGGCTCAGCTACCTAAGGACCCTCTTTAGCTAGAGATACTAAAGTTTAATCTAAGTATAGCTAATCAGGTACCTATAATAATCGGGGGTATAAAGGTAGGTATCCTATAGAGTTTAAGGCTCACGATGTTTAACTTTTACGCCTAAAGTACTAAGCGAGCTCGATTTAAGAGTTATTCTAATTCCTACTATTAACTCTCTCTCTCTCTCTATAATATTAATACTATCGTAAACTATTATATAATATATAATTCGATATAGCTACTCCTTTCTATAATAATTACAGACCTTTATTCCCTAGACTAGGCTCCTAATTTAGATTTATAGACAAAGCTAATAAATCGACTTTTTTAGACTATAATAGTTAAATTATTAACACGCCTCCCTAGCCTAATTATACTACTCTGCTACCTTCTAATACTTAATCCTCTAATAGTAATAGATTATACGATCCTTCTACGTACTCTAATAGCGATTTCTAAATACTATAGGTATAAGAAGACCTTAATACGCTATTAGCTAAATTTAACCTAGAATTATAACAATTTAGATTAGACGAGAATTTAGGGTAACAAGTACTACTATACGCTACACCTAATATTTATATATAAACTATAGATCTATTTATTAGCGTAAATCTCACTCTTTAAAGCGAGGGTAGTAAGCGTAGTAAATATCCCCCCTTTCTATAGAAACATCGATATTTTAATATAACTATAAAAATATAAAAAAAATATAGGATTAATTTTAAAGACGTAGAAAGTACTAAATAAACGGGAAGTAAGAGCACGTGTAGAGAGGGGCGTATTAAGCGAGGATGAGCTTATTAGTTTAATTAAACTCTTACTTAATAATTCCGATAATTAGGGTAAGATTATAACTACTAC
>QYAH01000087.1:91955-114332 GCA_003988945.1 Chaetoscypha palmicola | reverse complement strand
AAATCCCTAGATCGCTCTGCTAGATACTAGCGATCCTACTTACTATTACAGCCTAAGGTCTCCCTAGTGCTACACGTGATTTTCCTACTAATTACTCGTGATCGTAACAAAAAGGCATTATAAAGCTCTTCTTAGCCTCGAAAGTCTACGTTTACGAGTAATCTATTATATATCGTATAGTTAGAGAGAGAAATGATATAGAACGAGATCGTACTATAAGAACGATAGTATATATGGTAAGAGCGTCTTATCTTAGTGAGACTCGAGCGATGGCAAGATCAGAAAGAGCGACAGCGAGGTAATAATCACTAGAGCAGCATTAACTTTCAAGGCTATATCTTTAGTTCCGGATCGTCTTTAGGGTGAGGAGCCAATTAGATCCTGTGACAAGGTACTCAAGTCGTTAATCGGGCTAAATTGGCTTCAACCCGGAAATCCTTAATCGGATTGGCCCGCTCCTCTTTTGGTACTCCAGCTCCAGGGTTCTATAAGGGGCTATATCACATGACCGTCCTCAACGAGACGTGGACCTTGGACGCGGCGGGACTACTAAAACTGTAAAGATATATATATATATATATATCTGGTAACAATTTTGAGGCAAGATCCTATAGGAGAGAGTAGTAGTGTAGGCCCATGACGTCTCAAGCAAGGCCGCATCATGATCTTCAAATTCCATGCCATCGCTCCTTCGCGATCGCCGTCTAACTAGTGTCTTATCTCTTAGTCCTTCCAACAATAGGAACGACGCTACAATCAGCTTGCTAGGTTGCCAAGGAATGAATTCTAATACTGACTGCCGGCATACATACCTTTTGCATGTTTACATCCAAAGCCAAGCCAAGCTTCAATTGTAATGCAACAAAACCTGTCGGCGTGAGTCATTTCGAGACCGTATCTCCTCTATGTATTCCAGAATTTCAAATAAGTATAACTCATAGACGACAAGACTTCTACGCTCCAGTTATTTTCTTCAAGAGTACGCTTAAGCTTGGCTTGTCAAAAATGGCAAGCTCCTCCTCTACCTCCCGACCAGTTCAATCGGTGTCCACCCTCGACCTATACAATAGATGGGCCACGGTGAGTTCACAAATTCCAGCCCAATTACCATCTTCTGATCACTCCCTAGGTCTACGACACCGATGGAAATATTCTCCAATCAATTGACGACCACATGCTCCCAGGACTACTCGCACAAGCTTCCCAAGTTCTCACTTCCCAGTCGCCCATCACAATAACAGAAGTCGGCTGTGGAACCGGACGCAATACAGCCAAGCTACTGAACCAATTCTCCGCATTAGAAATCAGCAAGATTTACGCTTTAGATCTCTCGCCCCAAATGCTCGAGATCGCGCGATCACGATGCCAGAACACGCCTCTAGTTGATTTCCACGTCTTCAACGCACTCGCACCTGGGCCAAGCACCGAAATAGACGCAATACATGGGAAAGCAGATTTGGTTCTGTCAACCCTTGTTCTCGAGCATTTGCCAATTGATGTTTTCTTCAATACCTGCGCTTCCTTTTTGAAGCCTGGAGGGTTGTTGATTGTGACTAATATGCATGCTGAGATGGGCCGGAGGTCGCAAGCTGGGTTCATGGATGCGGATGGGGAGACGAAGGTGCAGGGTGAAAGCTTTAACTATGAGGTGGAAGCTGCGCTGGCAGCTGCTCGAGAAGCGGGTTTCGAGGTGTTGGGACAGGGAATGCTGGAGAGGGGGATTGAGGAAAGTGATATCAAAGACGGGATTGTTGGAGAGAGGGGAGGCAAGTGGGTTGGTTGTAACGTGTGGTTGGGAGGAGTGTTCAAGTACGCTGGTTGAAATTGATATACCTGTGTTGCGCCGAGTCTCCCTATCATACCCGATCGCGTGTGGGATATATCCAGTTCACTCGAATGACTATAAGTTGTGTTGAAGGTTGTGATATAAGCAAAATTAGTATCGCGACATATGAAAGAGCTAACCCAACAAGTTGTACAGTTGGCTGTAAAAGACCGTATCCCATAACCGCCGGAATGTATTGTCGATGCATCCGATCTGCAGCTTTTAGCAGTACTGCTCATGGTAAATATCAAGGACGTCTCGCTAGTCCTAGTCTCCTAGTCAATTTCGAGCTCTTTCCTTCTTCGACTTCCTTTCGGAACTTCTTCCAGGACTTATCTCTCTCTTCCCAATCGGACATTTGAGCTGAATCTTCGTTAGTCATAGAACGTAAAATCTCTCCCCAACGCAGCAGCTCCGAGACGCAATACTTCCGAGAAATGAACCCATCGAGGACTTACCAAGCAGCCAGTCCCACCGAACATTTTCGCGTTCAAGTACTTCCCAGCCGTTCTCCCTCTTCATTCTCTCTTCTTTGTTTGTCTTTGCCGCTTCTTCTCCTACAAGATGTGGATCCTCGTTCGTCCGGATTGACCGCTCCCTCTCTTCTGCAGTCATCCTTCTCCTTAATTGTGCAATTGCATCATCGCCATTCATAGCGGCAAGCAGTAGACTCGACTGCTCTTGTGCAGTAAGGGCTGACGCACGTCGGCTCGCTACTGAGTGGTAAGCTCGTGAGGTCGGATTTGCGCCGTGAGTCCTGGACCACGTCGGATTGCGAAAGGCTTCGAGGGCAGGAGTAGAATGGCCTCGAGAGTGCCCGATGGGAGGGAGAGGAGGGAGACCTGTACGGGGAGGGATTGCAGCTGGCGCTCGGGAGACATAGGAAGGAGCTGCGGATCGGATAGAGGCCGTTTCAAAATCTTGGGGATTGAAGATGGCACGAGGTGAGTATGGGGGAGGATCCATGTCGGGAGATCAGAGATATTAGAATCCTGGTAGACAGTAGGTGGGAAAGCCACGATAAGGCCACCGACCGGCTGCTCTGGAATGACAAGTCGTGCTTTTCGTGGCAAGATTGCACGATCAAGCTGAAAATGGAAGATATGAGCCTGTAAATAGAAGGGCCAGACGATATCGACCTGTAGGTCTCAGCTTTCTGTGGCACAGAAACTACGAGATGGGCTGAAGGACGGTAGCACAAGGCGACAAAGATCAGGCGTGTCCGCAGATTATGTATCACTTTACACGTGGTTGAACAGGGAATGAGGCCTTTTAGTCACCTCATATGTCGCACAGTGAGCTCGTCCGGGAAACACAAACTCGATGGCCACGCGAAATCATGAAGAGGGCGAAGGCAGATATGCCTTAGCTGCATTGAGGCGCCTGTTCTAGAAGCTCGATTGAAGGAATGTGTGGTCGATCAGAATTCGCTTACGCTGCGGACGCTCACAGACCCCAATGTGGGACCTCTGAGTTCGCTTAATTGATCAATAGAGTCTTGAGGAGCCCGGCAAACCCGATATCTGTTTCAAACGCTGCGGAAGATGTTTACTATTCAATTAATCTACTCTGTGTGGGCTGGGAGAACCCTTGCACAGGGATATTAGATTCATTGTGGCCCTTTCGTCAAGGAAAATCGTAAGTCTCTAGCCTCATAGCACCACTTTGTCTGTTTCTAAGCCTCGACGGTGGCTCGACAACGTACAGAAGAAATTTGTACCACAAGACCCGACTCGCGATGGCTTCGATCTTCGGAACTGGGACAGCATCAGCATGATCGCGTTTCCAGGCTTGCGTCACTGCAATGCAGTCTCTCGCCCGTTATTGATATCTTGGGAATCAAAGGATGCAAGAGAGACGGAAGAGTTGGCAAGATCAATTTCTTCAGGTGATAGGTATGAATACCCGCGTGCATAAATTGTCTTACTTTGATTCTTATACCTTCCTTCAACCCTCTTCCGTAACTGTTGGCGTTTACCATCGTCTCATTGTCCAGGCCGAGCGGTATGCTCTCGAGTTGCGGCATACCATACTATCCAAATATGATTACTTTCGCTAACCGATCACAAATTCGTCGGGAAGTGGACGAAAAGCATCAATTTAGACGTTGTATCACCACACCTTGGCCCTTAGCGTCGGTAGCGAGTCTTTTCTCCGATGGAGAAGTCTGTACGGACCAGACAGCTGGGCCAACAGTCTTGAGACAGGTCTCACCAGAGCTATCATTAACGACATATTACTTCCGGCATCGCTTATTGTACCAAACGTGTTTACTTTTTCTGCAGCCACAAGTCGATACACTCAAGGCTGACCTCAGTCCATCACATATTCTTGACATTGGGTGTGTAACTCTTCTCTTGAGAGACTATCCATAACCATGGACTCGCTCGACACTGGAGTCAATTGAATTCTCTATATAACTTGGTATGTTTCCTTGTCTGTTATAATGGTGTATAAATATCAATTCAGCTGGCATACGCAAAGTCTCAATAATCATGTCAGAAAATCAAGGAAAAGGGTTGAGACCTCACTCGAAGTCTAGAGCCGGATGCAGAATTTGCAAAATTAGGAGAGTTAAGGTATGAATGACCACCAATGCAAAGACTAATACAACATACTCTCCTCATGTTGAATACAGGCTCATTGATTTTTTGATAGTGCAACGAAGCTCGCCCGATCTGCGAATGTTGCTCACGTCGAAATGAGACATGCGAATACAATGATGAAGCACCCCGAGGACAGAAGGCACGATATGATCCTAATGCAAGCCCATCTTCAGCAAGATACAACTCTTCATCTCCAGTCCAAGAATACAGATCGCACCCAATCGAGGATCACAATCTCAATCTTTCACGCGAGACTTCGGAGCGGCGTCTCCTGGAGATACGACTCATGCACCACTTTATCACTTCAACAGTGCAGAACGACTTTCTATCCACTCATGATAGAAACATGTTTGATGTATGGCTTAGAGCAGCTCCTACTCTGGCTCTAGATCATTCATTTCTGATGAACTCCATACTCTCAATCTCGGCGCTTCACATCGCCATGACACAGCCGGCATCCAAGGATATGGCGAATACACACCATATTTATTTCAATGCAGCACTCAGTCAGCATCGTGAAGCGGTTCAAAACCTCAGCGCCGCAAACGCAGAAGCTGTATGTGT
The DNA here is from genome assembly GCA_003988945.1 of Chaetoscypha palmicola. Lineage (NCBI taxonomy): Eukaryota > Fungi > Ascomycota > Leotiomycetes > Helotiales > Helotiaceae > Chaetoscypha > Chaetoscypha palmicola. The sequence goes on along the minus strand of QYAH01000087.1, from coordinate 109,337 downwards.
ATCGACGGTCCTCATCTCGCTACCCCCGATCGCCTTGCTCCAAGACACAGATGTCCAGAACTACGAACCACCAATGCACATATTCAATCTTCTGGCTGGCAACATCCCCCTCTTTGCATCTGCACTTCCCTTTATACCTCATAACAGTCCTGTAATGGCGATTGTGGACGGGAACCCAAAACTCTCCGAGATGCAAAGAGACGCCGATAACGAGATTTATGCGAGGCGTTTTGCAACGTTGATCAACTGGCGGGCTGAGGATGAACACCTTGATTTCGAAAGTCAAGTTGCACACGAGACCGCGCTTCGATATGTCGGATTCATTCTTTCCCACATCGACGGGGGACTTAATGCCATCCAACTCCGCCAATTATGGCATGCATTTCCTACGTTTGCTCCCGCACTTTTCGTTGAAGGTCTCAGTCAAAACAATCCTCGGTCGCTGGTCATCCTGGCCTATTTCTTTTCGATGACAATTTCTATGGACAATGTTTGGTGGATGTCAGGGATAGCGGAAAAGCAGGTTCTTGCTATTCGAAATATCCTGCCTGGGCATTGGCAATGGGCTTTACATTTTGCTTTGCGGAGACTTCCTATTTACAGCCATGCGGCCACAGGCGGAGAGATGTCAAGTACTCGTCGAATGTCTGGCATCGAGATAGGAAATCAAACTTCATGACGGGCATGGTTAAAGAAAAGGTGTGTTTTGATTTTCAGCCAGCTCCAACTTTGCTAATGTATGATCTGTGGGATTTATATTGATTGGATTGTTAGTAGCACAGTATGAAATGTTCCTTAGGTGCTAGGATAATGATACCATTCTTTCCTCTCCAATCTTAAGCCTGGTCGATGCAGTATATGACTTTTTGCAGTTCAAAAAGTCTTGTTGAGAATTCTACTTCTCCGCGGAAGGATTTCGATATCTTTTAGAGCTTACTGTCCGAAATTAAGTCTGACAACCATGCTATATGTTATGCAGGGAATTTTAGAACAGTACCACCTCCCAGCTTGCACACAAGCCTAGTCCCGCAAGCCACCTGGGTTATTTGCGGCAGCCAAACCGTTGATGATCCTTGCCAGTATGAATGCCGTTCCTCCCAGCATCTCAATTCGAATAATACAGCCCAAATACCATTTCAAATCCTACTATATACGCTCCGCCATAGCAAATGGCATCCTCCCAAAATTGTTACCTGTTGCTACCCTATTCGTCTGACAGAATGTGGCTTGCTGAGCAGCCACCTTCTCGCTTCTGCCGAACAGGATATCCAATCAAACCATGCCTTCCACAAATACACTCTGTAACGGGAATCTTGCGGTGAGATCAAAAGCTACCGTCGCAACTACAGCTCGAATAGCCACATCTACCGTCTTGCTCGCTTCAAAGTTGCAAAATTCAAAGTATCTCGACCAATGTAACCCCAACTCCCCGCAAAGTATGATAGAATGCCATGAGAGTCCAAGATTGACCAAGCGGGCTGAGCCGCCTCGAGGTGGAGAATGTGGTGCTGAAAGACGTTTGGATGCAATTCGCGTAAGAATTTTGGTGGATGAAGAAGAGAGGTTACATCTCAGCCCTAGGAAAGGAGGTGAGGTTTTCAATCATTCGGAAGTGCCCTTGTGTTTCCCTTTTTGCTTTATGCAAAAACTGCGACGAGGTCTCGAGACTGGTGAGTCTCGTTGACGATGTATATAAGATAGGTCCACTCTCTTCTGCTCTCAAGTCTTAGCCCAAGCATCAAACCATCCCATTCCTACTCCGAGAAAGCCAAAGTACTTTATTTCCACCATGTATCTCCCACTCCTTCTCCTCACCCTCCTCATAACCTTAGCAACAGCAGCCGACAAAACCTACAACTGGCACATCACCAAAGAAGTCAAATCCCTCACCGGCTTCAGTGTCGGCAAGACACGCGAATTCATCACAGTCGGGAAGCAATGGCCACCAACGCCAGTGGTGGTTGAAAAGGGAACTAGAATGATCGTTAATGTTTATAACGATATGCCCGGCCACACTAACGATCAAATTAAGGAGAACTCCGTTACGCTGCACGCGCACGGGTTCCTACAGAAGGATAATAATTTCTATGATGGACCGGAGGGTATTACTCAATGGTACGTGATTTAAGAATTTCTGCGTTTCCTTAATGTAGAGCATCATTATCTGTGAGCTTCTGAGACACTGGTCATGATGCTCTCATACTCCTCGCAATGTTATTAAGTACTCATTTTCTGCGCTACATTGAGACGTTTTGGTCAAGCAAACACGAGTCATCACTTTGAAACCAAGATGCTAATCGATTGTAGTGGAATCAAGCCTGGACAGAGTTTCCAATACATCTGGAACGCAGATAAATCCGGAACATTTTGGATTCATTCCCATCATCCCGCGTAAGAAGATCATATTCAATGGCATCCATTATACACACTGACATCCTCCAGACAATATCCTCACGGTCTTCGCTTCCCCTTGATCGTTCAAGATACCATCTCGACAACTCCAGAGCCTACAAGATATGTGTACGGCCCAGCGCCGGAGAAAGATATCACGCTCGATATGGCGGATACCTATTTTGGCCAACCACAAAGCGATGTTGACCACGACTACCTCACTGGAGGTTGTGGCGCCGGTCTTGAGCCCCCGCCGTCTAACAACATCATGAGAGATTATGATGGATTGGATGGTCTGAATACGATATACGCTGGGCCTGCAAGTGGTAGACTACGCATCAGGCTTATCAATATGTCTGCCTTTTCGACTATGTTGATATTCCTCAATAACGGTGGACCAGAAGGTATACCATTTCGCATCATGGAAGTGGACAGCGTGCCCATGAACAGGGACTACATGCCTATCGCAAAGGCGATTGAGCTGAACGCCGGGCAAAGGATGAGCATCATAGTCGATATTGACAATGACCTTGGGCCTAACAAATCTCCATTTGTTGTTTATTCGGTGCTCAGTAAGTGTCCCAGAATGCCTCGAACATTAAACATGCTAATCTTTCAAGATCCTTATCATTTCCAACGTAATCCATGCGCCACCTCGCAGAATAACAATTATGCATACACAGCTTCGAGTTTCATCCACTTCTCAGCCACAAGTGTGCCGGCTCGTCCAAGACCTCAATTTTCAAGACCACCGAGTTTGTCTGCCGGAGCCGCATACGACAACAGCAGAATCTGGATCAATGGCGAGTGGAAATTTGACAATCTTCCAACATGGGCAAACAAATATCAATCTCCTAGCACTGTCGCAACAGAGCGCTGGTACTGGGATAAGTTCGTACCAGCAGTCGCCGCACCGAAAATAGTGTTTAACAGGAATACGGGGCCAAATGGAGAGCTTCCCACCAAGTTTATCAGAGTAAGATTTACGGCCACTGATGGCAATCAACACTATGCGTCCATGAATGACAAGCAAATGTCCTCGCCAGATCCACCAGTACTTCTTCAGGCAATGAGGCCTCGGCCAACGTGTACTCCAGACTCCAAGACACCCAGACCAACGTGGTCAGACGAAATGGGCCCCGAGTCATACTATGCACAGCCTGGCGGTGTTATAGAAAATACCTTTACGGTTCAACAAGGACAACAAGTCTACATGCTAATAACAGCCGAGATTGGATCCCATACCTTCCATCTGCACGGGCATGACTTCCAAGTGCTCTATACGGAAACTGAGAATGAAGCACCTCACGATCTTCCAGTCTACGATATCGAGAGGATGAAGAACAATGGTTACAACCAGCCGCCGTTCCCGGCGAGGAGGGATACACTGTTTGTAACAACGAAAACCGCGGCTTTGATTGCCTTCACCGCTGATAACCCCGGAGCATGGTTTTTCCATTGTCATAACGACTTCCATGCATTGTCTGGAATGAGCGGCGTCATGGTTGTGGAACCGCCAGGAGGACTCTTTACAGGTCCTTTAAACAATGCTTGGGGTAATAAGGCGTATGAACAGTGCGGAGGGAGTAGCAATGGTTACCCTGCCACACTTTCAGCGTGGGGCAGGACTTGTGCTGCTTGAACATGGATGCGAGAAGATGAGACGGCGTTGCTTCATTGAGTGTATGTCTGCATGTAGATTGACTGTTTTTCCTTTGAGAATTTTCGGCGTGTACCAAGCCTAGGTAGATAAAGTCAGAGCGTCGACATGTCGGGAGGAAGGCGTTGGTCTGGAGTCTTTACAACGAGCTTAATGACAGTGTATCTCTTCAAAAAATATCACCAGTATCTCTTGTCTTTCTTCTTTCTTGGCTCATGAATAAGTTGTGTACAAGGATTCCTATCCGTTGCGGGGCGAAAGAAATTGATTGCGGCAGGTTGTAGTGAAATGTTTTGTGTGGAAAACAAGCTTCCTCCTGGACAACTCACAAAGGCTCCTCTAAGCTAATGAGACCAAGACAACCTCTCTCTAGAGTTCATCACATCCGCTATCAGGCCTCTCGGAAGCTGAATAGAAGTCGCAACAGTGCGTCCAATCTCGTACATGGCGCCTGTGCGTCACACTGCAGTACAGTTACTTCGTGGGTCCAGCTTGCAGCGATATTCGACTTCAAACTTGAGTTGTTTGGCTCGATCAACGATTGAGTGCTACTTCTCATTGAGACAGGCTTCCCTTTCTGCTGAAGCCGGAGGGCAGAAGCCCAACATTTGAGAGAGAATCATGAGTCACCGTTCGTGGTATCAAGGCCTTTCGCGTTTCCGTCCAGCTCATCGTTCGCCTTATGTCCATCAATATCCATATGTTCCGGTTCAGGTGTAACCTCGCCGAACTCACTCCCCGGGCTCTCATTCACTGCATCGCCGTTCGCATCAACCTCTTCAACATCACTCTCTAGAAGATCCTCAATGTCGCCTAGTGGACTTATCCTCGGCTCCAGTACTTCCAGATCCTCCAATATTTCCCTCTTCGGCATTTTCCAGAGCGTCGTAGCGCAGACACGCTCTTTTATAAGCAGATCGTCGACAAATTGATCCATAAAAGTCAAGGCTGTTCCCATCCTGGTCTTCCGTTTGAGCTTCCGTCGGTCTTCGAGATAGGGCTCCAGAAACAAATAAACATCCTTCGCCTGTCTTGTCATCCGAATATAAAAGCATGCCAGTGCCCTCAGATACTTGAATTTCTCCCCTCCGTAATCCAGATATTCCCTCAATATATCATCGCTAGGTCCTAATTGCAACAGCTTGAAAGCTAGACATAGAAAGGGTGAGGGTCGCTGCGCGTCTCCGTAGGTTCCTCCAATAAAGTTGACATGGGCGACAACGCGATCGATAATGTCAGCTTCGTTGACAGCAAAGCACTGGTCTTTCCAAAAGTAACAATCGATGATCCTCTCGCGAACTGGCTTCTCCATTATAGTGGCGGGATTGAGGCCATTTGGAGCGAGAGGACCTCCTGACCCGCGCTCGTCGAGGAAACGTTTCTCGTCAGCGCGATGATTCGCCATCTTAGAGTTGAAATGTGGACTTTCCTGAATGATAGATGGCGGAGACTATTAAAATTGGTGGGTGGGTTTCCAGGAATGTCCAGATCGCGGTTCATATTGTGCAATGTTTTTCGCGACGGGATGGTACTCAAGAACTTAGCTTGCAAGGCTTATCGGCTTGCATGGGTCTTTATCGCACGGCAGGGGGGCACGGTGTGTAGCTTGCGCCACCAGCTGTCACCTGGAGCGTGTTGACATGCTCAAAGTGAGTATTGCCAAATCGCTCTATACTTCCCAGACACACCCATTATTGAGTTGTCCGCCATTAACTGAATATCCAAGGCTCTTACAATCTCTTCTGATACCTAGTCTTCGATGAGACTAATGCTTTAAATCGCAACTTCCACAATTCTTGCGGCAAGATGGCGGGAACTTTGTTGACATGGACCATCAGCGTTCTGGTTTCGTTGGTAGCTGCTGAGCAGCCATCTGCTCCAAAACCAGTGGCCGCACCGATGAGGTCTTTGCCATGGGGTGATTTGAATTTCATGCAGACTACAGATACTCACGGATGGCAGGCTGGACACTTGCAAGAGTATGGCGCCTACAGCCTTCACCCTCCTGTTTTGGCTAACTCATTTACTAGACCACAGTATTCGGCAGATTGGGGAGACTATATATCATTCGCAGAGAGAATGCGTGAAAAGGCAGACGGTCTTGGAGTGGATGTCTTGCTTGTGGATACAGGCGATAGGATTGAGGGTAATGGATTGTACGATGGATCCCATCCAAAGGGCCAATACTTTTACGACATAGTGAAGGAACAGCACATAGACGTGATATGCACGGGGAATCATGAACTATATCAAGCCGATGCTGCAGCTCGAGAATACGATCTCACAGTCCCGAATTTCAAAGGTCGATATCTTGCTTCGAATCTAAACTACCTCAACCCCAAGACTGGCGAGAACATACCTATGGCAGCACGCTACCGGAAGTTCACTACGAAGAATAGAGGGATCAGAATCCTGGCATTTGGCTTTCTATTCAACTTCAATGGAAATGCAAACAATACGGTTGTCCAGCCTGTAGAGGAGACCATCAAAGAAGCTTGGTTTCAAGAAGCAATTAGAGAGGATGTCGATTTGTTCTTAGTTATCGGACATGTTACACTCCACGGTCCCGAATATAAGGCATTATACAAGGCTATTAGAAGTCAGAATTGGGACACTCCCATACAGTTTTTCGGCGGACATAGTCACATTCGAGACTTCGCAAAATACGATTCAAAAGCATATGCGTTGCAAGCAGGAAGATACATGGAGACGATCGGGTGGATGTCTATCGAGGGTTTGGGAAGCAGCAAGAAAGAGGAGGGGCACAGAGAGTTGAAAACTAGGGAAAGAGCTAGCATGTCGTTCAAACGAAGATATATCGACAATAACCTATTTGGATACTATTACCACACCGGCTTAAACGAATCCACCTTTTCTACTGAGCATGGAAAGAATGTCTCTTCGATGATACACGATGCTAGGAAAGAGCTCAAACTTGACCACAGCTTTGGATGCGCCCCACGAGATCTCTGGCTTAATCGAGCTGAGTATCCAAGCAATAATAGTCTTTTCTCCTGGTTGGAGACTGAAGTAATCCCTGACGTTGTTGTCAACAAGGATAGGAAGGGGCTTCCAACCCTGGCAATTACCAACACAGGAACGCTGAGATTCGATGTTTTCAAAGGGGCATTTACCAAGGATACGACATTCATCATCTCTCCATTCGTTAGCAAGTTCCTCTTCATCAAAGATGTACCATACGAATCTGCGAAAGGGCTTTTGGAACTTCTCAACAAGGGAGGCCCTATTTTCGAAAGTGCGTCGCTCGCAAGTAGTCAACTAGCACCGCCAGAACAGCTGTCTATCCTTAAGGACATCACGCCAGAAGTCCTCGCTCAGCGCTCTAGCCTCGATCCACTGGCACAGCACCACCAGACAGTTCTCACCTCACCCTCTACCCAAGATTCCCCAGACCTAATTCCCGGCTACACCACCAAAGACGACGGCGGCTCAGACGGCGACGATACCGTTCACTCGCCCATCACATTCTACCGCGTCCCAAACTGTGTCCAAAGTCCCATCTCGTTTCCTGCAGAAGGCGATCCGGAGAAGGTAGATGTGGTATTCGTAGACTTCATCAAGCCTTGGATATTGCTTGCTCTGCAATTTAAGGGTGAGCAATATACCGATGCTGATGTCACGGCGTACACGAATGCGACTTTGACGCAATTGATGTCTGGATGGATTAAGGATAACTGGGGGCAGGATTGCTAGATTGTGTAGTTATGCTTGGATTTTGGCGTTTAGGTGAGGTTAGAGTTAGCGTACTGGCAATGTATTCCAACGGTTCGGAAGGAAGGCAGACTTTTATAGAGTCCCTTCAAGTTTACCAGTTCTCAGTTCTGTCTTTTCATTCTGAGATGTCCGAACCAAGAACATCGCAGATTTTCTTTCCGGTAAAACGATCTATGCACTATCCTCGCAGTCGATGCACATTTCAGATAAGCCCGACTCCCAACGCCGTTCCCAGTCCCTCCAGACGACCACAAATGCAATGGACCTCAAAGCAAATTATCCATCCCATTCTACGTACGTACCCATGAAACAGCACTCAACCATGACGATTCGCCGCCTCCGCGAAAGCCTCTTCCTGCATCCGAAGTAATTCCTCAGTACTAAGTCCGCTCTGCTCAAGTTTATTCGCTTTCTTTTCCCTCCCCTAGTTCCAATCAGCTTTACTCAACAGGTCACAACGTAAAACATTGAACATACCTTCAATTGTTCCTTATGCTCGCTAGCCACCTCCATTATACTCCCTACATACTCTCCAAACCCTAATTGCTCCAAAGCCTTGGTGATATGTTCGCACGCGATGGTTTTTTTGCTCTCTTTCTCGCTTATCTCATTGGCTTCGGAGGAGATTAGGGTGATGAATTCGACGCAGCATTCGATGAGGAGGTCGCGGGCGTCTTTGCCGAATGCGAGACCTGAGGAGGGGGGGAGGATCTCGGTTACGATTTTTTGGACGGTTGCTTGGGGGTTTGTTAGTTAGTGTTCTTGGGTGGTGCGAGGTGATGAAGATGGATTGTTGAAGATAGTGAACTGGTCGAGTTTGGGGGGACTGTCTGCCTCAAAGTCTGATATCGATGTACAGAACCAGGCCCCAGTTAGGATGCAGGAGATGCCTAGTTTCTCTCCCACATGGAGATAATTATGCTACTATAGGTGGAGGCTTGTCTTGTAAGACACGCTGTGGCGCGCGAAGTCACAAAAGAAGAAACTCGCGTCTTACCTTTTGGTAATGACAAGTCATCGTTACCTATAACATATCGTAAGTGATTTGCTCTCTTTTTAAAACGGGCACTCTAAAGACATCGACAAAGATAAAAAGTCCAAAAGTAATGTCAACTATACGTGACGACACTTGAGACGCCAGTCGCACACATCCAACTCGGCAAGCAAATGAAAAACCCGCTTTGCGGCAATGACAGGATCAGGCTACATGATATGAGGACATAATATTGTTGAAGCCATCAAGATTCGTAACTCCAAAATGAAGAGATACAAAGCGCGCAATAAGTTCTGAGACAATGAAAGACTCGAGAACGCAATGCCAGAAATTAGTCATCATCAAGCAATTAATATGCCAGATAAATAAATAATGCCATCGCCAAAACTCCAAGTAACAACGATTATCCGCGCGTTCAAAGCGCTAGTATAGCACAAGGCTCGACAAAGGAAAAGTGCAACTCACCACCAAACTCCCGATCCGACATACTGACCAAGTACTTTCCCAGCCCTCTCCAGCTATATCCACGCCTCAAAATCCAGATGCACCCAGATAAATTCTCTTGCACCTAAATTCAAGACCGTAGCAATCACCACTACCACAAGCTCACGCGTAAAAAAACAAAAGTGGTGAGAAGTGAGTGGAGTTGATATCTAGGGTACGTAGAAAGTTGATGGTGGCCTTGCCTTGCGCGTCGTGACTTGCTCTTTTTTTGGGCGGGGCCTCAGCCTTTATTTATGCGAGGCTGGAGAATTCGGAGCCCTGACTTGGCGTTCTTGACGAATCGGGCTATGCCGGATGCGGCATGGCACGTGTTTTTCTTTGAAAGCTTGGTGATCTTCTTATTGTAGTCGTCACCACATCCTGTTGTTTGAATCACACTGAAAGACTGTCATGTTCATCTAACGATGTATGAGTGTACATGTTCTGCGCAGTGTTGTTACTTGTACATAGTGCAGGGCCCTCAGATGAGTCCTAAATATACAGAATATTCATACATGATGACGCCGCCTGAACTCCAACCATGTTTGCAGCTATGTATACACCTGTGACACAATCGCTAGAAAGTTGTACTGCACTATCCCACTGTCTGTGGTATCTTCGCCATTCCCCTGGTTCGATCGTAGAGTGGTACACCATATCGCCAACCAACGCCAGTGTGGCCCCTTCCAGTCTTGCCGGCATCGTCCACATTGGCTTCCGTAAATTTAAACTCATATCTAGGCGTCTCCACTATCTTCACTTTAGCAGCAGCCGCAGCTTCTTTTGCAGCTTGTGCTGCTCTTTTGGCTTCGGCCTGTTCTGCTCGAAATTCTGCTCTCTCAGATCTCTCTTCAGTCGACAATCCTTGCTGTAACTCTCGATGTTGCAAGATCAATTCAGGGTGAGGTATTCGATTATCAGCAGGCAGAAGCCGCTCATCGAATACTTTAGCAGCATCCGCGCGAGTAAAATGTCTCGACTCGGATGTTGGATGGAAGATCTGCTGTCCGGTCCATTTGTGAACAGGAAGATCATTGATCGATTCATGCCGAGTGAACACAAGCTCCCGCTTTCCTCCTCGGTCATCCCGCCTCTGCCCTGGGAACTTGTCAAAATTCGATTCGCCTGTCTGCGGAAGCATCGCCATCACTGCGCGAGCGTATCCTACAGCAAATGGTCGATGCTTGAGTCCAACATTAGCTAAATGACCTAGAAAAATATTTGAGATGACATGAATGTTTCAGGACTATTCAGAGAGGCTCGCATGCGTAAATTTTGTAACCATGTAGTTGTCTTAAAGACTAATCGATTTTTTTAAAACATCATCATAAAAGTCGTTAGGTTGAGAAATAGAACTTGGACGAACTTACATTCTGCACCCAGTCGAGCTCAACCTCCTTCATACGAACGACGGCGCCAACGCGGCTCATCTCTACTCCCATGTCGGCACTAACCTGCCTGACCGACTGTCCTAGTCTCATAATTCGATACCAAATCGCGTCACGGAAGGCCTCGCTCAGTACAGGGTGACTTGCAAATGCGCGGCAGGTTGTTGGGAAAGGTGTTCGATCCCTCCTAGACTCCGGGGGAAGTGGCCGTTCTTCTCCATCTGGTGTCGGATTGTCCGGTTTTATGCCCTTGGCACGAAGATCGGCTTCAGAACGTTCTTCTTCAGCAACTCTCTTCAATCGCCCGGCAGAGTTGTACGCTCCCAGATAGTTCGTCGAGCCAGGCAAGGGATTCCGAAAATTCTCTCCTGGACCATGTATCCACCTCCACATCTTTGCTCGAGCTCGTGTTGTCCTCTGATCCTGTCGAGGAGTCGAGGAGAAAGATCGGGATTGTGCGACTTTACATAATTGTTTCGTGCAGGTCGACGCTGAAGTAGAACACCCCAATGAGGGTGGCATCTCGAATGCCTAATTGTTGTGTGGACAGGTGTCGCAGTGAAGCGTTCTGTGTGAGCTCTAGGGAAGAAGAGCTCGGAGCTGTTGCATTCAAGAAAATCTCACTAGCGTTGTTTACGCAGCATCACGTGACTGATTGTTCCTCTCCCCCGCCTGAATTGCGGAAGGTTTTCTGTCTAATGTCGCCCTAGTGGAAGCTGGAGAATTTAAGATAGAGTGTTTATTGTAAACCGATATCAAATATACCTCTTGTTATTATTCTTAGTAGAACGGAATACATCTTCACACAACTTTTTTATCGTGTGGACTTAGCGTTACGTGACCATTTGGCTCGAAGTCTGATTACATGCTCAATGTCAATACGCCTTGCGAATTTCTCAAAAAGTAGACACAGACAGGCAATCGTAAATCATTAGATTGGTTCTTGCAACATATCGAAGAGCATATGTCTCAAAAGACTAATAGTCTAGAACTCCCGTCTCGCCACTGGGACCTTCCCCTGTCATTCCCTCCACCCAGCTAGGCTCCTCGTCTTCAAACCATCTCTCTTCCTCCTCTACCCTTTCTATCGCGTCCAATTCTTCATTGTCATCGACAGACTTGTATTCGAAGTCCGGATCTTCGCCCTTCAAAAATCTCATAGTCATCTCAAACTTCCACCTGTCAAACCCGTCCTCTTTGTCTTTCGGTACGTCGTCATCCTCTTCTTGAAAGACTTCTCCGCCTTTCTCTTTGCTGTAATAGACGTAGGGTATCGATGAATCTGATGTCGAGGACTGCTGTGATTGTGAACTTAAAATTTGGGTATTTTCCGTTATCTGGGTCGCGGATTTCTGAATAGCTGCTAGCTTAGCTTCCGAACGATATAAATCTGCTTCAAGCACCCCAGAATAGCCTTTGGAGCGCCCATCTGCTTCTCGCTCAGCAGAGGATTGAAATCTTCGAATACATCGATCGTAGAGCAACGGATCTAATTTTTGTCAGCTCAAATCCAGCAATATCAAAAGTTTCATGTTCACGGATACATACCTAAGAGCTCCAGGTCAGGTGATGTAAAGTAAGAGGGATGTCTGTCTAAATACAGCTTTCTTCGATTTTTGATTCTGATCTGTGGAGATACTTCCGAAGTCTTCGAGGGAGATGGTAGGGAGGCGGCCTCTTGCTTTCGCGGCGGGGGAGAATGCATGAGAGGCATGGGTGGCGACAGATGAATGTGTCGTTCGCGTCTTTCGGATGGTAATACTACAAAGCGCACACGCTGTGAGTCCGACGCGAGTATAGGTACAGTAGTCTTCTATAATGTCTATGATGTCGTGAATATTTCGATGAAAATTGTTGTTCTGGTGATGGCCAAGCTGCGAACATTGGTTGGAGAAGACCTCGGCTTCGGAACCGAAGCTTCTTGAATCTCAAGATCTCTACATTTCAAATATTTTACAAATACTGGACGAAGAACCCTACCATTTCCCTACACTTCTCAGAATGAGTACTTCAGATGCAGCTACAGCCCCGATAACGCTGCCTTCGCCTCCTTTCATCACCATCGAAGGCATCCCTAATTTTCGTGATCTCGGCGGCTACCCGGCACCTAACGACCATTCCGTTCGCCGTTCAGTAATCTATCGGTGCGCGGAACCATCCCAAGTCACACGAAATGGAGTAGACAGGATGAACGAGCTGGGTATCACCCATGTGTATGACCTCCGGTCAAACAACGAGATCGAACGCGCCAAAGCAGCAGGACGAGGTGGCGTAACAGAGTGGGATGGCTGTAAGAGAGTCTTTGCACCAGTATTCAAAGATGAGGATTACAGTCCTGAAAGTTTGGCTATCAGATATGCTGATTATACAGCGGACGGAACAGAGGTGAGTCTCTAAGTCTCGATGAGACGACCTTACTAAATTTTCAAAAGGGCTTCCTGAGAGCGTATACTTCCATCTTAGAAAGCGGCCCAAAATCATACAGTACCATGTTCAAACATTTAGCTTATGAGCCAACCAAACCCCTGATCCTCCATTGCACAGCCGGCAAAGACAGGACTGGAGTCTTTTGCGCCTTAGTTTTGGCTCTTTGCGGCGTCGAAGACGAGGTGATCGCCCAAGAATATTCACTCACAGAAATTGGTCTTCCTCGAGAATGGAAAGAAACCATTATTCAACATCTTATGGCTCACCCTTCGTTGAATGGTAATATGAAAGGTGCATGGAACATGATTGGCGCTAAGTAAAGGACCTCCGTTAGTATTCAAGAAATTGCGCTTACACATGACTAGGAAGGAGAGCATGCTTGTGACACTAGACTTGCTCCGCAAAGACTATGGTGGTCCTGAAGGATACATCATTCAGAAATGTGGTCTTACGAAGGAAGAGGTAGAGATGATCAGAAAGAACTTGATTATCGAGGAGCCAGCTATACATGAGAAAGTACAACATACCCTCTAGATTTGTACATACATAGACTAAACGCAGATCTTCATCTTTAAACTTTTGTAGTTATGTTGCAGCTAATTATGTGGTAGCTATGATGCCGAGATGTCTAGTTTGTGGGCCACACTGGGCTTCCCCAGTTCACACTTTTTGAGTTCAACGACGTGTCCAAACCGCTCGCACCCTGGCTGATATACAGTACTTTCGTGAATGCCACCTTGCCAGAGTACTGGTAGGTAATGTTCCCTGGAATGAACACCACATCTCCCTGTAACAAATTCAAAGATTCTCCCTCCAATTCGACGCTCAACTGTCCTTCAAGAACTTCGAAAGCAGAGTGGCCTGGGAAGTTCTGCACTTTCGCAGTACTGTTGCTCGACGGTTTCGACATAGAAATAGTAGAAAGGGTGAAATTCCCCGCGGATTGAACTGGTGTCACGAATAGTTGAACGATCTGATAACCCGCCTCGTTCAAATATTTTGGCCCAAAATCCTTCGCGACAAAGTATGGGACTGTATCGTCTGCACCGAGAGTGTTGTTTCCCGAACGCCAAGTAGCATTCGCTGGCGCAAATCCATTGACGGCATCTTGTCGAGGGCCGAATCCCAATTCAGCGAAGAATCGAATGATGTTAATGATGAGATGACACTAGCAGGTGGAGAAGACGAGTCTGCTGGGGCTGAAGGATCGTATGGGGATGAGGTGGACGACGAATAATTCGCATTTAAGAGTGCGTAGAAGAGTTCTCTAAAGTTGTGTTAGATTTAGTATTCCAAGGAGTCTGCCAAAAGACGTACTCAAACCCACCAGGTTGAATTAACCCAACTATCTGAGTATCCGGATTTAAAATCTGGAAAGTGCGAGTAGTGTTGCGAGGCACCGCACCATAATCTCTAGGTCCTAGTACTCTAGTCTCTTCATTGCCATCCTTCTCAATCCAAAGTTGAAATTGACCCTTATAATTGAAGAAGTTTTTCTAATGAACGTGGTGAATATGTGGGAGGACTCCCAAATCAGTCGATCCGGGAGCATTAGTGCTGATCAAAGTGAAAGCGTTGTCTGAAGAGGGATCAGTAACCGGGGATCGATAGACTTGTTGCCTAATAACATAACCTCTAGCAGAGCATCTCCGCAGGAAGGGTCATTCTGCTCACTCACGTTCATCAGAGAGTCCATTTCTGTCAATTATTCCGGATCTATGCCTGCAATACATATTTGAAATGGATTCATAACGGTTTTCGCGGGGGAGGCATACCCCACGAATGGACGGGTGGAGGTGGACGGTTGATGATGTTGAACCTTCCTGATCAAGGCTACGGAGTTAGAAATCCATATGACTGGAGTTGTGGGGGACATAGAGAATTTAGAATGCCGATCATCAGTGCCTGGATAAGGCTTATGGTATGGAATGGGTCATTCTTTTGGAGTGAGAGTACCTCGAGTAGTGCTTGTCATTTGCAGTATCTAGGTAGTGTTAAGGAGCTTTCAAGAAGAGCAGAAACGCAATGAAAGAAGATACTTAGATTAGGTCGATGAATAGACACATATACCCGGCCTTATGATTTCAGAACTAAGTTGCACTCTTTTGGCCCTTAGCAAAAGCGAGGGCGATCCTGATTTCCTCAAAACTCATCTCTTAAGCGAAGTAACATCGTGAGTGAAAGAGTTTTCCTTTGGGTAATAGTTCGTCGAACGCGTGTTGTCAATAGTGCTTTTGACCACAGCCTAGACGAACTAGAAGATAATAGCTACTTTGCTGAGTCCTTTCAGTGGATACGAGCGCAAAAGTAATCAAAATTGTCTCGACGCTTTTGGTAGGCTTGCAAGACTGACAACATCTATCCAGAAGAGATCAACTTGTGTAACAGCTTCGCATCCTACATAGCAATAGGAAAAATCACACAAAATATGACCTGTCAGGTGGCGATAGAGCAGCCCAGCGCAGAAAATACTTTAGAGGCACTGCCAATCTGTCGACAGTGCTATGATGCATTTCCTAGGGTCACGTCACATTCTATGTACTGTGCGTATCTCGCAACACTCTTGATCTTGGTCTCCTAAACGCCAAAATACTGTAGAAACCTGCCACCTCTCGCCCAATCTGATATATTCCTAGCCCCAGAACTCCGACCAAGACTCGCTTAAACACCCATTGTAAAATCGTGCTCAATACCGGGAGTGACACTCGCCATAAACTATTCACATTAGCTACATGAATCACGGATACTAGGATGTGATAACTTTACCTTCAAAAACACAACCAGATACTGGTCGACCCGAATAGCGACCTCCTCATCCGACGACTCAGTATCGTGCTGTAAGACCTCCCACTCATCGCTTCCATTTCCACCGGCTTTCATTCCGTCCATAACAGCCTTCTTGTCATCGAGACTAGTTCGGCTGAAATCATCGACTAAACCCTCCATACCGACATCTTTGGCTCCTGGGACAGTCTTTCCTAGTCGTAGCTTCTCTCTTCGAATCTTGAGTGCTGCATCTGCTCGGTCCAATAATGTCTTCATCACGCTGGCGTGCTTGCAAGGATGAACGGAGGCCATCTTGATATTGTTGCTGAAGTAGGGGAAGTCTTCTAGTGTCACTGTCTTATCCTTGTAGTCTCCAACGATATCCTCCATCATCAGCTGGGGCGGAAGAGGTTGCGAATTTGCGAGATAACCGGAAAGATAAAGTCGTGGGGTTCGGTAGTAGGGTGTGTATGCGATATATAGAGTATAAGTTCGTCGTGACCTATCAACATTTCATAGGTCAGCATCATGTCCGGGAAGTGGTGAGGATGATCAGGCAAGACTCACGAGTCAGCACCATCTGCCTTTGGATCTCGAATTATGGCATCCTCATCATCGTCGTCCTCCATATCGGGAATCTCGTCCTCATCCTCTTCCCTCTCGCCCATATTACCACTCTCATCCACTGTTCTGACGTCTCGTGCGCGTGCCTCTTGACTTGCGGCAAGGCCTCCAGTTCTTAGCCACCCATCTTCGTCATCCCCAGCGGAATGTCCACCAGCGCTCTTGAAGTCCTCTCCATCACCAACCATTGCCTCGTCGTGTCCTGCATCTCCTGCAAAATTATCATCCAGTCTTCGATGGCATGGGACACCTCTGGTTACCAGGAACTGCTTCCCTGCTGGTAGATAGTTGGCACGCTTGCTGATCGGGGAGGCGTCGGCCCAAGACCAGGTTGGGAACTTGTACACCAAGTAATCGCCGGCTGCGACGAACTCCTCTGGTGTGATCTGGCCATTCTGACGGAATGTCGAAGTGTGCGAGACAGGTGCCCACTCTCGCACCTTATCGAGAGTGCTGTGGATGAAGTTCATCGTTTGGCGGGGTACTCTGCGCCTTTGTCGTGTGAGGTGATATGCAGGGTTGCTGCAGAATTTGAGGGCTTACTATTGAGGATTGAGGATTTAAAGAGGGTCGTGAGGTTTCTGCTGGACGTTTCGATGCTGATGTTTTATTGTAGGAAGACAAAGGGAATGATTCGATCGTGGTTTCGTAGCCTTGGGGTGAACCCCTCCTGTGAGTCGCTAGGCTGACAACGCGACACACGTGATTCATACGTATATCACAAGATAGGTTATCTCATAAATCAGACGTCTAATACGTGTATTCCGACCCACACCCCCTAAAACGCCCCACCCGCCCCACCCCCATCCACACCTACCAATCACAACCCACACCCACCACAATCCACGATTAGAGTCTGAGAGGATTTGGTCGCAAAATCAAGATTTTGGCGCAACTTTAGGTGTGCCCGCTCT